>JAPYZS010000295.1:0-116877 GCA_030522925.1 Trissolcus japonicus | reverse complement strand
TTTAAAAATCTTTAAAGTTGTAAAAATATTCTACCATAAAACTTGAACACACAAAAATAAAAAAATGTTTCCCTTTGATTTATAGGAACCTTGCAAAGTATATCCTAGCCACCAGTTTCATCCAAAATTTGTCTCTTGTACCGGTACCATCTTCTACAATTTTTTCCTCATATGCTTTTTACTTACTGTCGACTTGAACATGTTGATTTCCAATATCTTCTTCGGAATGAAGAACATATCAGAGATTTCGAGAGTAATCAATGCGATAGAGACACTTTTCCTTGCTGTGACCGTTCTCAGTTTGATACCCTACAACACCTTTTATCAAAGTAATTTGTGCAAAATTTTCAACAAGATCATCCAACTCGACTGTGAATTCTCCGACACCTATTTTACTAAGTCCAATTGCAAGTTCATAGTTTTTTTGTTCATAAGTAACGTTTTTTGGTGCTTCACTCTCTGCGTATCTGGAAAAAACAATTTTTATCCCTCTTACATTTCTGTGCTCTATTATATACCTTTGATGACAAATTTGTGGTTCCCAATCCAGTACGCTTTAATCATCAAACTCCTTTGTATCAAATTTCATATTATAAACGATTGCTTGTATAATTGCCTGGACTACAACAAATTTATACCTCGAGCTGACAAGTACCTGAAAAAAGTACTCAAAAGAAATCCGAACGCTCAGTTTTCGTCCTTGCAGTCTCTGCATTCGACACTCTGCGACATATCAAATGAAGCAGACGAGTATTATGGCACACCAATTGTTTTCTGTCTCGCACAATATTTGTACACGTTGACTCTCTACGGGTATTTCATTATGTACTTCGTTCGTGATAATAGACCTCTTGTAAATGTCCACTGCGCTCTGTGGTTTTGCACGGTGTTTGGTCCTTTTTACATCTTAGCCAAAAAAGTTAATGAAATAACAAGTGAGGTAAAATATTTTGAATTAAAATTAAAAATTTTTCTTTTTTCTAAATATCAAAAATATATAATTTCATTCTTGTCTCAAGGTAAAAAAAACAGGAGTGATCGTACAGGAGCTAATTATTTGTACGAAAAATCCAAAACAACAGGATCAGGTGATTAAAAATTACACTCGATTGGTATATTCCAATATAATGTATTTTATTACTTTTTCGCAGTTGATAAATTTCTCCAACTATATTCTTCATACAAATCTAGAATTCACGGCTAAGGGATTCTTCTCCTTGGATGGGACCTTGTTGCATTCTGTAAAACACCTTTTTTTAATTGAACTTATTTGAACAATTGTGCACTTTATACGTAAAACAAAATCCATCAGTTGAATAATTCGCATTTGATTTTGATTACGCCTCTAATCGATTAATTTGTTTATTGACTATCGATTGCATTAAACTTAACGAACAATTTAATATAAACTTGGTAAAGTAATTAATTATTAATAATTTCATGTTTCAGCTGTTGAGCGCAGTCACTACTTACGTTATTATATTTATTCAGTTTGACAGTAGTCATGAAAGTAAAACTTGCGATGATATGCTATCTCTACAAAATTATACCAATGTTTGAATTTAGATCAGCGAACAATTAGAGCGCAAATTATTTATTGCAGATTGAAATAAAAAACAAAAAAGATAAGTTCTTTTTATTGAACCAATTTGAACTTGCGCAATAAAACGCGCCCTTCGACTAAATTTCTAGGTTATTAGAGAACACCGTCGGTACATCATAATTCGACCCTTTTCTAAAGTCGTGAGCCAAACAAAGTAGAAACATCAGACGATTTTCGTAACGCTTTTCCTTTGTTTTTTCCGGCAAAATCCCGCTAAAACACGTTCAACAGCTCGCACGTCGTAAACTATCAATTATCCTCTGTTGTTTATAAACGAAAAGTTGACAAAATGAAGAAAATAAGAATCAACGGACAACAAATGGCCTCGCATGTTGGCGAGGAGGTGATTCTCCTTGGATCTGTCAACAAAGTGAGTTCCTCATATTGAATAATAACCTTTAAACTTATTTTCTAGAAAAAGCGATAGTTAATTATTTGTTGTTATTATTAATAAACAGAGATGAATGAATTAAATTCCATTTGATTATATCATTAAATTCACTGAAATATACAAATTGTTGTAATCGATTATTATTTGTTTGCCAATAATTTCCATAAACGTTGCTTTCAAGGTTTATTTTATAAACAAGATTCTGATCCTTATCTATTTATATTTTAACGTTACGTTACTGTTTCAGGTGGCACCGAATGGAACGCAACTAGAGCTGAAGACACTAGACAACAAACCTGTGAATGTCACTCTGCAAGAACCCGTCGACGGAAACATTTCTGAAGGGATGGTTGAATGTCACGGTGTGTTACAGTCCAAAGCAACTATGTTATGCAACACTTGTGTCCACTTCACAACAGAGATGTGTGAATCATTCGGTAAATATTTTTATTGTGAAAAAAAGAATGTTTTATAATTACTTTTGTTATATGATTTTTGAAAAGCATTATTTCATATTTTTATATTTCATTGCAGATCCAGAACAGTACAACGATCTTCTCTCGATTTTGAATTTACTTGGAAATCAAAAATGGAAATTGTCTGAGACTGATCCGGGCTTGTATTAAAACTTCGTTTGGCTACGTTTTGTCATAAAGTATACATAAATTAAAGTTAGTTTCAAAACTGTTAAGATAAAGTTAAGTTAACAACATGTTAATAAATTATACTGTTTAAGTCACTTGAAAACTTTTAAAGTTCAGTTTTTTATAATGAAATACAATTCCTCAAACTCCCAATTGAATTGTTGTTACACGTTATGTTACAACGTTTTCTGAATAAATACCAGAAAGAATGCAATATTAATTTAAGTTTTTTTATTTGTCTTTATATACAGTCATAAGTTATGAATCCGCGTTAACTTATAGTCGAACGTCGCATACAATAGACAAGAGATGGGGAACATTCTCGCGCGAACACTGCTCACACAATCATCACCTAAACGACAACTTTACAACCGGGCTTCCCTCGAATGTTATTTAAATACAAATAATCTCAACATCAGAACAACTTTCGCTTCCGTTCCACGAGGTTTTGATTTGTCGTCAGCTTTCGGCCGCTGACAATCCCGCTTTGGGATTGTTTTATTTTTCCTCAACACCAACCTCTCACGACGCGGTTTTGCACGAGGGCGTCAGTCCACCGGAATGCTCTGGACTGTGTTTCTGCTTTTTCCTCTTCTTTTCCTTCTTGCGCTTCTTGCGTGCCTCTTTCTCTTCTTGGTCGTATCTTTTTTGTTTCTTGTGTTTCTTCTCGTGGGTATCTGGTCCACCAATATTTGTTGTTGTGGCTTCTTGTCCGCTTGAAATTTCACCGGGCTTGTGCTTGTGCTTTTTGTGTTTGTTTTTGTGTTTCCTTTGTGGAGCTTGGTTTACATAACGGTATTGCTCAGGTAACTGAAATAGAAGTTCAATCAACAGGTCAATATTTGCAATGTGGACCATTTCTTTGAATTGCTTTTATATTTCTCATTCATTTCACTTACCGGTCCAGGATGTAATCGAAAACCAGCTAATTGCACACTTGTTAAGGGCAGAAGTTCTTTACCAACGATTGGCGGTTTGTCAATAACAGACCTCAGGGAACTGAAAATTGTCAAGAGAACAATCAAATATTGAACTAATAGTAATAATGTAAGTATAAATCAATAAAAAATTGTACATATACGAAGAGAATTATAGAATGTCGCCATTGAAAGACTCATAATTTGAACCTATGATTTTTCACAGATTTGTGTAATGCGTGTGTAAGATAAGAACCATCATATTACTTCTCTCCATTATAATTTTCAAGTTTATTTATTCTTTTCGTAGAAGAACTTAAGTGTAGATAAGATTTTAAAACTTAAAGCTCATTACCAAACTATTAAAACATTTATAACTAAATTTACCTATTATCTTGATGTCCAGGAGTATCAATAATTCCAGGTAAATTTGGTAGAAACGACGATAACTGTTCCTTCAATTTCTTGCCGCTAAATTTACTATACGAATGTTCGAGGCCATAATAGGCCATCAAATTTGTAGCTCCAGTTAATTCACTTTCCCCTGAAAAAGAAACATTTTTCCTGATGAACTTTTTTCTTGGAATTATTTTTTTTGTGTTTATGATTGTAAAAAGACTGGCTTCCCTTATACCAATTATTTCTTGGAACAAATAATTTCAAATGTCATTAAACAAACACAAATTTTCATAACAAACTTTTGACAAAATGTTTTTAACAAATGATGTTATTCATAACATTAAGGACAAATAGTGAATTGAATTTAAAAGAAAATATTTTTGTAAACAGAACCAAATCTTACAAAATTCTGGTTTTACTAAAATGAGGTTATGTTGACCTGAAATTGTTTCAAGTGGTTCTTTTTTCATTTTAAACAAACCGAACAGTTAATGTACACAAATGATTATTTATTGAATTCAAAATGATGTTTTTTGTTTATAAACAACAAGGTAAACTTACCAGGAGGCTCCTTCATCAAATAGAAGGGCCCACTGTGGACAATCGACGGATTCTTGCCGAGGGAAATCGTCGTTTTGAGAGTTCCCGTGGAATCCTGTCGCGAAACTACCGGGGATCTTGCACCCCTCGGTGAAGATTTCGGTGAATATTGCTCCACTTTGGTACGAAACTGATCGCCCATCATCATTTCACTTCATTGCCTTCAACAAGCTGTCACATATGCGCTTGACACGCGACAACAACGCTTTATATATACAACTTACAACTGCTTTGCTTTTACCGACCGTGCACACTGCTGCCAACAATACAAATGAAACCTGAAATTCGTAAAAGATGGAGCATGGAGCACGTCTGTCTTCCGTCCTTCTCTTTCTTACGTCAACAAACAAACGCAGAATAACAACATTATAATATTTTCCGTTAACGAACGATCTGTCAGATGTTTTATTTATAATAATGATCAAAAAACGCGGTAAATATCGTAAAAAATTGTAATTATTGTACTGGTTGTTCAAAAGCATGTCTGCTCAGGTTACATAATTGGAGTCAAATCAATCTTGAGGTTATCGATCAAACATCATAGCCTGACGAAGCCACAGTCGACAAAAGTGATAACGTCAGATAGGTTATGAAACACCGTTCGCTCCCCCGATTGTTGTAAATAAATAACTCAAAATTGTATGACAAGTGTCAACGCGATGATTACGACAATAATACCACCTGTCAAATTGGAGCAGCCGAGGTCATGAGACTTGTATGTAAATAACTCGGTTTCCACCCGGGAATCAAAGTGAGGATGAATTTTTTTTTCATTCCTGCAATGCAAACAGTTTTGCGACTTTGAAGTAAACGAGCCTCGAGAAATTAATATTTAAAGAGAACTGCTGAACAGGGATCAGACTTATTTGCATGCAAAATTTGCAAAAATGGCCGACTCCGAAAAACCTTTTGCTTGTCCTTCCCCAGGATGCAATATGGTAAATATGAAACATGTATCTACAACTTGAATATGGAATTGAATGATTTTTTAGGAAATTATTTTTTTTAGCTAAAATGTGTAATCGTAGCTTATATCATATATATACAAATCGTAAAAACAATTTGTTTGACAATTTTTTTCATGAATAATTAATGTTGATTTAATTTTATCATTTCAGAGTTTCATAAACGAGGACCACTTGACAGTACATAAAAAGAGACATGACATGATGTTGAATTTGGAATCAACTAATAAGAATAATGTTTTCATTGGTAAAGAAATATTTATTTGAAGATTTGTAATTTATTGATAAAAATGGAAGTCTGCGGAATTAAAAAAAAAAAAATTTTTTTTCCTTCAGATCAAACACCAACGCCAACTCGGTTTATTAAGAATTGCGAAGAACTGGGTTTGTTTCAAGACCTTCAGCATGTGAATCCCTTTGAAGAAACTTTTCGGCGAGCTGTAGAAGGTGGAAAAACAGGAACTTCCGTTTCAGATGTAAGATTTTTTTTTCTTTACAAAGGTTCCGGAGAAACGTAAAATACACAATACATATCTATAACAATTTCCAATTATGGAACTTCTAAAAATTTTTTATATAATAATTATTACGGGTTCACGCTCTCACTTTACACATTTGCTTTTATCTGATGAAAGCAAACTAAAAATAAATAAAAAGATAGATAATTATTGTAATGTCATCAAATTGAAATTAACAGTTAGCGATAATCTAAACAGTCATTCTATATTTTGTACAGTTTGGTCATTTAATGTCCGTACATTTTGTACCTCTCAACAATGAGCATTAATTATGTCATTCAAAATGCAGTGAAGCGCAATTTAAATCCTCCATAACTAATGGAAGTAGTCCGTCATTCTCGTCGTCATCCAAAAATGAATTGTTAATAAAATAATGGCATGTAATAATGTGCAGCAGGACTGGTCGAATCAAATTGTTGGTATCGAAACGCTGAAACATATTCGGACACGAGTCTTTGAAACGAAATGAAATATCAAACGTGGCGATTTCATTAGCGTTTTCGAAAAGTATTTAGGATTGTAATGCGTTCAATTAAATTGAGCGTTAACAGTGCCTTGCCCGCAGACGGACATATCCGACGACACGCTGCATACCCCGCACATATTTCCACACATCACCGAATGTCAGCCTGCGAACGGTCAGATTATTCACACAGCCAGCGCTATCGATGAACTGTCAACGGCTGTAGTGACGACGGCTATCGACGTAACCAAAACCAATTTGCTTGACAGTACGCGCGACAATAACCATCTGTGCACCGAAAATGTATTTCATCATCAGAAGACTGGCGGCCCAGATGTCGAGGAAAAGAGGCCCAAACTTGATGACCAAGGCTTAGAGGCGAAAGAGAAAAAGACTCAATTTCTGTAAGATAAACTTATTTTATTAACAAAAGTTAGATTGGAAAATTGTATTTTAATTCAGCGAATAATTTGATTATTTATGAGTCACAAGACTGTTCTATTATAGAGCTTTAGATTTGCATTCAACTTTTTGTGTTCTCTTTTTTGCATTCACGTCGACCTGTCAACCAAACCGACGCTTCATTCATTTACTGTACGTAGAAGTATAAATGGAGAAGATGTTCAATTATTGTTGAAAACGGCCGATGGCAAGCTAATGCAATTAACTGCAATTCCCATCAACGAGAACGTCGAGAGTCGAGCTTCCGCTACGAGTGATCGAGAAGATTTTACAACTGCTCTTTCTTCGGACGAAAAGCTGTCGACGATGGTGATTAAAACGAATCCACCACTTAAGTGCTCGAAAATATCAAATCCGTCGAGACTTTCTCTTGCGAAATTGGTACTTTTTCCATTTTACTCAAGCAATCCTTTTTTTTCTATCTCTGCTTTTTTATTCCTAATTGAAATGCAAATGGGCAAAATTTTATACATATTTTTTTTCTGATAAAAACTCCTTCTGACGTTTAGCAAGCGTGAACATATATATTTTTTTTTTGAATTATAATTGAAAAGAAATTTTCCTTTTTCATCCAGGATTGCTGAATATTATAATTTGAATTATTTTATATGTATTTAATTACTGATGTGAAAAAATAATTGCAGAAATTGAAACAAACTTTAATGAAGGGATCGAACTCGGAAGTTAATCAAAGTCGGGGATTATTGACGGGGAATGATAAAGAAGAAGATATGAGGGCCACATTGTCAAAGGAGAACGTGGGGAAGAAGCGCGGGGGTGTGGAGCAAAACAAGAAACAAGAGTTGCGCGAGCGTAACCGTGCGAGCTCAATGCGCTTCCGTGCCAAGAGAAAAGAATGGATTCAACAGCTACAGCAAACTATTAGTTGTGCCAATGAAAAGAACGCCGCTTTGCAGCTGGAGATTAAAAATCTGCATACTGAAATTGCGAGGCTGAAAACGCTGCTCTTGGCGCACAAAGACTGTCCTATTACCAAGGCTATGGAGAAAGGTTCGCTTCTTTTTGTTTACGCGCTCGTCCAATTTTTAAGTCAGATATTTATCGTACGCTGGAAATATGACGAGGCGATACCTTTCGATAGACACCTTTCTTTTCATTTCGAATAATTACAAAAGTATTGTTCGCTGTAATATTTCTTTTTTTCCTCTTTCTCTCACTTTCTTCCTTTTTCTTTGTTTTTCATTTTCCACTTCTTATTTCTGTCTCGATTTTTCCTGCTAAAAGAAAATTAATTTTTTTTCTGCCAGTGCAAGTTAATTGAAAGTTATTCGCAACAGTGGAATAAAAATTTTAGTTTTAAAAATAAATCACTTAGGGAGAACACTTTTTGTAATTTTATTTTTTACATTAAGACTTGATTTTCATGTTTTATTTCATTCATTTTAGGTAACAACGTCTTAATCGGCCCCAAGGTAATTAACGTCAATCCAGAAGTAGTTCCATTCGCACCGCAGCTCGCAGTAAATACTTCATTGCCGGTGATTCCCTCAACGAGTCCAATTTCAGTGAAAAAAGGGCGCTTCGTGAATACGTCTCCACCGAAAAATCCAATCATTTTACCGAAACCAGAGATTCAGCCGCTTAAAATTCATCCAGCTTCGTTGACAAATAAAATCAGTCCAATCGTTAGAATTATCTCAACTGACGATCTTGCGGATAAACAAAACAAAAGTAAGCCTTGCATCATAAGCGATTCCACGGTCATTGTTAATCCACCGTTGAAAATTGTTGATAAAATTGTTATATCTAGTCAACTCGATGAGGCAAAAACTTTGTTCCACAGCAATACGGAGACGTGATTTTTTTATACTTTTATATTCAATAGAACATTAGCACTTGTATATTTGTGATGGAAAGAACAATGTTTATCTACATCAACAGTATTAATAATTTTAAGGTCTTTATTCTTTAAATAAATCTAGAGACATTAAAATTGTTTGCTATTTCTCTCGCTTTATAAAAATAACAAAAATGTTATGTCATTAACTACTTTATTTTGATGTTGGCTTTTATAACACAAATGTAATTCAAAATGAAGGGAATTATACTACAGACTGTTATATTTTTTCATTGTAAATTGTGTCTTTTATTGTGTACATAACTATAATTGTAAAACATTGTTTTCAAAATGTGTACAATGTAAATACATTACATAAGTGAGTGATTGCAAACTTACATGCTAGTCAGAAATAATGAAAATGAAACGTACCTTTGTTATAATGACAGTGTAGGTGAAAAATATTTTTATTACAAAATCTTTATAACGTACATAAGCATTTCAGGAGTTTCAACGATGAGATTTTCAACCAGTGTTTCAACCATTTTGATGTTTGGTCTGTTACAAAAATTGTTTTCCTTTTGTATATATATATAATTTATCAACATTTTGCTTGTAAATAAATTCTTATACATTGCAAAAGGCAGAAGATTGTGTTCATCATTCATGCGTATTTCATATTCAAAACTTATCTCGAGCGGGATGATAAAATGGTAAAGACTTTTGTAATTCACAATTTTAAATCATGAATGAAAGCGATAGGTTGTTTTTCTTCCAAGTAGCTTGTTGATCACCATAATCGGACTTCCAGTTTTTATCTAAGACGTCAAACCTATGATGATTCTGTAACCCTCGGGCCCTTATCAGTTCTCCGTCCAGTCGTATGATATTTTTAACACCGGGCAAGAGAATGATAAGGGGCTTTGGGCACGATATTTCTCATGTTCACCGATCTTGTCAACAGATTTCTGAAAACAATAAAAAAAACATCCTCATTAGATTCGGATTGATATATTGCAAAGTGCTGTCAAATTTTATCAATAAAATAATGTTATCGCCAAACTTTGTATTTAGTTTGTTATTCTGCAATTCTTTTTGTTTCAATACAATTATCTTTTATCCGGCTTGGTAGGAGCCAAGATTCAGTTTCTAGATTCAAGCATGTGGCATTGCGATCAGAGTTATTGATGACTTAGCAAATATTGTTATCGCGTCTTATGTACGTGTTGGAACGTTCTTAAAATGTCGCCGAGTACTTTTGCTTTACTCAAATTGGATCAGTCGTCTAACCATCCAACTATTCACCCCTTTCGTCGAGCTTTATTGAAACAAACTTCATTTCCTCCCTCTCGCAAAATATACTCCTCGAGCAATTCAATTTTTATCGTCGCGACTCAATTTTTACCAGCACCGTCCGACTTTATTATACCTCCTAATCGGTTAACTTTGATCTTAAATATTTCAATATAGTTCAAAGATTGATTATTTAATCAGGCCATAATTAATTGAAGTATCTTGAACTTTAGCCAGAAAAATATTCCAAAGTTTGAGAAAAAAATGCATAAAAATTTTTATGCGAGGTCCATTAATCGATCTTATGTATTACGGCAACGTGACTTGACACGTTGAGTGACACTCGATGACACGGTATCAGCCTCGAATGTTGCTGTGGCCTTTTTTTATCAAATAAGCATCAAGATCAAGCTGTTCACCTGATGTAAATATCAACATGAAAACAAATTCGCTAAATCAACCGAGACGAAATCTTCTCGCCTTATTTGTTTGCATGATTATGATTATTAACTTACTTTTGCAATGTGATACAATTTTTACCAAATCATTTCAACCGTTTTCAATTTAATTATTTATTTGTAATTCCAATTTAACAATTTCACAAATTCAATTTTACATCAAACAGATTGATTACTTCGGTTTATACATTATTTATTAAACGAATCGCGATCATCCTGGTGGTTGAAATTCAACTGAAATTTAATTGCAAATGTTTGGTGCAAAAATGTGTACATTTTCAAATAGTGTATATTTACTTTTGCATCGACGAGATGGAATTATGGACATCGTGTCGGCAAGGAATTTCGGTGCACAAACGCAATCGACGTTGATACTTGGCGCTTGAATCAATCGAATGTTTATCGGTAGATTAATACTCGGTCGCTGTTGAAAATTGCTCGACGGCGCTTGAAAACGATCACCGAGTTTTGAACGGGAACAAATTTCGCGAGCACAAACAAGATTTAATAATCTCATAAATAGCTCCCGCGAACCACTCGCAGTCCTCAAGAGTGGAATGCAAATGTCGCGCGGCGCTCAAGGGTTTCCTCGCAATTTACATTTTCATCTCACGAATTATAATAAATAACGAGCATTATAAATTATTTACCAAAAAGTTGATTCGCTCCCAAAGTATCGAACTTGACTTATAATGATTCTGAATTTTCCCCTCATGAAATATTACAACTGCAATATAGTTAAGATTTAAATTTACATTAAATAATGAACCATCTTATTTTGTGTTTGTACAAAAGATATCTTGAATAACGAACCAAGATTTATGATATGATATCATTTTTGGTTAAATATCATTCGCAACAAGTATTTATTTTGATATCTCATGCAACCTCCGAGTATTTGCGTCCGGATAATTTGCTCAGCATCGTGTTATATTTGGTCAAGCTAAACAAAATAATACAAAGCCAGGGGAAATGTGTTTGTTTGCAATCAATTTTCGATTTCGAAGTTATTGCAATGAAATTTCAAAGGAGGAAGCGAGTGCGATTGGCTGAGATCGGGGAGGGCAAAAATGATGATGGCGGGGGTGGCTACCGAGGGGAGGGGGCTAATGTCGAGCACGCGCGATAGCAGGCATCGATTCGTTTGATTCGTTTAGATGTCTCGACTGAAGTAACCATCTCTATCGACTATGATGGCCTAATGAATTACTAGTATTCAGCGCCAACGAAATGAGAAAGAAGAACAAGTTTGATTCGTTGCCGAATTGCACGGGACGCACGGACAAGTCGAAATGAACGCTCTGCTAACCGAGGCGTCATCTAACGGCAATGGACTACGCTCGCATTGTACGTCTCAATTGAGAGAACACTCTTAACCTTGGATCCACAATGTGAGTTTAGGTCCAAGTGTGCTCGGCAGCAGCCTTCGTTTCGTTTATTCATGCGCTCTCATTCGATCTCATTCGTCATTCAATCAGCAAAATCTAGGCCTCTTTTTCATCCTCTCCTCTCAATTGAAATCATATTTTTTTCCTTTTTTCAGTCAATCGATTTTGCAAAATTTTCTATGCAAGATATGAATTTTGAATAGAGCCTTCAACTAAGCCCCGGAGCCTGAGCGTTAAATAGAAAAAGTCGATAAAAAATGTATTTTTGTTTCGCTGTATTATTTCTATTTTCATGAAATCAATTTTTTTGCAAAATTTTGATGCAAGATATGACTCATTAATGGAGCCTTCGATTAAAGCTTAGAAACTGAGAACCTTAAATAGAGAAAAAAACTCGATAGAACCTCTCTGTTGAAGATTTCATTGAAGTGCGGACTGGCGTTCTCATCATTAAGCGGAGGAATTCGTCGACTCATGTTTTTCGGTTCATAAGCCATCCGAACGATAACTGAAGTCTAAGTGTAACATTCATCTTGCTCAGTTCGCGCGCATTACTAAATTTAGCGTTTTACGCGCACGCACACCAATTTGCAAAACTACGAGTCGAATTCTCGCAGTGCTGCTGACGATGAATGATACGAGTGTTGGTTACAACTTATACACGCAAGTTTTTTCTTCTGTTCCCCTACACACACACACAGTCGGCGAGTGTTTTCGCTCCGCTCTTAATTAAGGAATTATTCTAAGCTCGTTTTCAACGCTGCAATTCGATTCGTCCGACTTATCGCGCGACGCAAGTTCATCAACAACTTTCATCCACGATAAGACAAAAATGTGTGCTTTGGTACCGCTGTCACTGGTCGAATATCCATATTAAAAAAAAGTCTTTGATTCGATTCGGCGAATCGAATCTTCAAAGCCAACCGATTGGAAACGGCTCGCCCACAATTTTCCACAAAACGCTTTTTCAATTATGAAAATTAAATGCCGTTCGAATAATCGGCCTCTCGATTATGTGATTTAATCGGAAAAAACGTGAGTCGCTGAACAATTTTTTTTCTTTCCTGACAATAGTGAACGGATCAAATAATATAATAAAGAATGAAGAAAAATGCGAATTCGTCATTGACCGATCCCCGTTTAATATTTTCCGGGAATAATAAGTCTTTTAGACGGGCGCATTTGCATCGACAATGAGAATAAGCTATGTATAAACCATTACAAAACGTATAATTCGCCGGTGCGATCAGTCGATAATTGCGATCGAAAAATTGTTTTATCACGCGCGCGGCTTTGACTGCATGATAAAAAAATCCATTGTGCAAGATTTTTCTTATCCTGTCGCGACTTCTCCGGTACCGCATCCTTATTTCAATAATTACCGCTGACCGCGCGGTGGTCGCGTCAAAAACAGGAGAAAGAAACTCCGGACAAAAACGCGGCCGGTAATTACAAAACGAAACTAATGGCTCGCAACAATCTGACGCGCGCAAAAAGCGCCCGAGAATAATCTGGAACAAATGAAAACCAATTAATGGCTAAATGGCACGCACGGCTTTTTGTCCTGGAAAAACAGAAGCGGATTCCTCTCGCGAATGGAACCGAGGTGATTTATACTCGCAGCCTTGGGACTTGACTTCCTCGCAACCTTGAGTCGATCGGAAAAAGGCATCGGCAATAAATAACGTCGCGGGGTCGTTGATATTTGAAGTTCGCGGTTTCCAGTCCAACTTTGGTACGGACGATTATAGCAATTCCAAAGTGCCATTGTATACCTCCTATAAAGTCATTTCGAAATAACTATAACTGTCGTGATTGAGCCTCCTTCAATGGAGACAAAATTATGCAAGTTCATTATTTTCAATGCGAACCAACTTGTTTTTTTATCTGTGAAAAAAAATTTTTTCTCACATAAATGAAAGAATCGTCAATGATTGATTTGTTCCTTTTGGGTACAAAAATTTTGTCCATCCATGAACTGTAGGACCACGATTGCAAGTGTTTGTCATCTCGGTCTGAGTGTTTATTTGATGTCGAGACAAAAACCCACTCCTGGACAAACATCAAGATATTTCCTTTCTATAAATACGGCGTTGCCCTTCCTATGAGATTCCTCGTCCCGACCATCTGGCTGACAGTAAAACAAGTGTCCAACCGTCGAAAACCAAAAGTTGAGAGAGCTTTTACAGAGTTGTCTTGGTTCGACTTCCGTCACTGTAGCTTAAATGACCGTTGAACAATTTCGAACAGCAATGGCAGGGATCGATGAACGCGTCCAAAGCACTTGGATGGATGTCGAAAGATAAGTGGGCACTCTCCGCGGCGTGTGTGTGCTTTCGTCGAATCTAATTTCGAAGCAATTTTGGCTTAGGGAGGCGTTCCGCCCAGACGTCCGGCAAGACTCGAAATCCGAGTCAAAAATGGGACCAACGTGACCTCAGCTGTCGTTATTTTTGTCAACAGACTCAAAGCCAATCTTATCTGAGCGCTTATCTGAGTTCAAACACTCGCTGTGGATGTCGATCGATATCGGGAATCGAGCCCAAGATAGTCGCTTAATTATCCAAAATGCGACTCCTCCCTTAATTGCGCAACTTGGTGGATTCGACGGGGGGGGAGGGGAATCAGTGGAAATTCGTTCAAGTTTGTGAAAGGACTCGCCAAAAGAGATAAGATAAGGTGCGCGGGCTCCATGGCCTTTTGTCCGCATTTTCATGAAAGTACACGGTGCACGTTCGAGGATCAACAATTCGGGGGGGAATTGCAAAATCGAGGTCCGCCGATTAATTACAATTACCGCGACCCATTAATCATTGACAAACATCAACGGGTCACATTCATCCATCTTAATCCAATTAATTAGTATCCCCTTGGAACGTCCGACACTTCAAGAACTTCCGGATATAAGAGTGCTCCCCCCCCCCCGTTTCTTTTTTGTTTCACTTCGTATTACGGCTCGAGATGAAATTCGTAAACTTTAGGGATTCAACGACGAGAACAATTGAACGCAAAAAAAGAACGCACGAGCGTGTACTATTTTATCTGACGAATTTAAGAAACACTTTTGAAATAGCAGACTACTGAATTAATCTATCCTCGTTGATCACACGATACTTTTGTCTCGCGCGAGTCATGTGGCGCGTTCACGGAAACGGCTCCCGTCCAATTCGTACATTTAACGCGTATCAAGATTCATTTCCTGTTGGCGGTTCCTGCTTGATAACACCCTGGGCTTGCCGGCACAAACGGATACACACACAGACACACTGCACACCGCGCGGCATTTTTTATTTCAACAACCTACTAACATTAGCCGACTGTCGCCCCTACCAAGTTGCGCTTAACAGCGCCGCGCACCGAGTCGGAGCATCTGCACATGCTAGTAGCGCGATCACACGACAACGCTGCCACCATCCGGCGAATCGTACCGAGGCACTAAGTCACCAAGAGCGCATTCGGACACACTTCGCTCTCCGCGCTAACCCCAGTCGGCAGGGTGGGGGCGCTCGCGGCAAGCGACAGATTCTGCAGTTGCAGCGCCATCTGTGAAAGTCTGCGCCCCTCCCCCGTGGTCCTGCTTCGCCGGATGAAACCGAGTTTCCCTCCCTTCATTGTTGGAATACATTACAGTGCTAATGGCACGATGTAAAATTGCAGTTACAATACGAGATTATGTTAATTAACATCGACACAGATCTCTACTAGTTCTTATAACTCTCACCTTACTTTTTTTTCTGCCTCCAAAGAAGAAAAAGTGGTTAGACTTTCTTTGTACTTTTTTTGCTAGCTCTTTTCCTGATGAACTGTTGTTAACTCCGTGTCCGGCTTCTTCACTTCGTTTCGAATTGTTACATCTTTAATCATCTTGATTGACTTGAAATTTATTTTTAGAATTCGCCTTGGTTCGTCGGGTCACCACCGTAACCCTGCGGATTTCGATCTCGGGCTTTTGGGACAATGTAAACTCGACGGTTTGAAACGAGGTTCAAGATATGATGGTCTTCAAGAAGAAGCTATTGTCAAATCAGAAGAACATTCTTCTGAGAAGTGTTAATCCGACGACGGTCACTTGCTTTTGGATGTTTTCTAATCCAGCCGTCGTGTTCGATGATCCTCGTGTTCGATAAAATTGAAAGCCCGACGACGATCTCTGCAGATGAAAATGGGGAGGGTTGCGAGCTATCGGCAGATATAGAGCGGGAGAAGATCTCTCATGTGGGAGGACGAGTAGTGGGGCAGCGCGCACCCCCTCGTTGCACAGCGCCCTCTGCCTGTGACGGATAAAGTTCGCACATTAAGAGAGATAGCGATACGTGGGAGAGCAAGAGCGCGTGAAGAATTGAATTTTTCTGCGTGTAAAGGAGACATATGACAACAATTCGGGGGATCTGCGGATAATGACATTTGCAAATTACCGCGTGATTTTGTTGTTTAGCAAGCAAAAACTGGTTTCCCTACTTTTCGTTTCCTTCCTTTTTATTTTTTGCAACCGCCTTGCGTCTCGAATTCAGTCGCTTGTAAGAAAGTGTCGCAACGATTCCATATCAAATATTCACAAGCGAGTTATCTCGCGCGGGACATTTTCATTGGACTGTCTCGGTTAGATCAACATATGGGATTTGGGACGAACAATCTTTCAACGATACGGCCATGTTTTGTATCATCTTGCATTTCTCCCTCCGTCTGGATTTCTTGTATTTTTTTTCATCTTCTGAAAGAAAAAAATTTTTTTTTATTTGTTCGCTTACTTGTTTCAGTTTAATTATTTATAAACAACTGGCAGAACTGTAACGACAAAATGATATTGTGCAATTAATTATCCTGATCAAATCGATTTAATTATCTGCTCGAGATCGATCATCTGATTATAAAGTTTCCATTAGAACGTTAACATGAAAGTTTGAAGATAGGGAACGAACGAAATGTATATAACGAACACACCGACATGGCTAGAAAAAAATTTTTTTTCTTATTGTGAATGAGTGGGAGCTTTTAGTAAACGCAGATAGTGATTGCTCTCGGAATATAAGACATAAAGGAATCATACAGCGAACCGAACCTCGAAAACATATTTAATGCATCGTTGCCCCGACTGGGAGGCGGTTATTTATTTATAGTTTCTTGCGTATAACAATTTTAAGTGCACTTTTATATTTAATAGGATTTTATGACTTGTTCTCGGACCTTTGTCAATATTTGATGACGCAACTCTCAAAGTTATATCGACCAGCTTGTTATTTCGCTCGACTTTTTTTCTAAATTCACTTTTGTTCGCTGTTTTTACAAGAGTTAGAGGAAGACAAACATTGTCGCTCAAAGTCGCGCGGTGAAAATTGCTTTCACGTGTATCAAGGACCCGCGAAAGAATGATCGCCGAGTGATGTGTCGCGATACCAATTGCAAAATGGAAACCTTGTTCTTTCAACTTGAGTCTTAATGTAACGATTTTAATTGGAACTGATATTATTCCTGTCTGGAATTAGTTTCACAACCGGACAATCGTTTTTTTCAACATTTCTATTTGAGTATTTTATAGCGACCGATGAGGATAATTCTGACACCTTGGGGTAAATGTGGCACTAAAATAACTTTGCTATTTTTAAAAATAAAATTCTGTTGTTCAGGTAACCTTAAATTCGAAGATTCAGACTATTATTAAATCTGTATAAATCTAATTAAAAATAAATTCGATACTGTCACAGTTAACCGACCTGTCCCTATTACCCCAGCCATTTCTTCTCAAGTTTATTTATTATGATATTCCAATATTAGATGTATGCTTTAAATTTACTAGAGGTATTAAAATATAATTTTGTTTACTCTTGAAGATTGTATTTAATAATAGGATTTGTTAATCATGAAATAAATTTAACTTGAACTGAATCAAAGTCTATGGTCACAGCGTTATGCGATTCTGGTATTTAAATTTTAATTTCGCATAATAACGAAGCCACAAAGGCATGGCCGTAAATGCAAACGGTTTTGAATTCGTAACCACGCGGCAGATGATGAGATTAAACAGGGATTTGACTCGGGGATAACGCGCTGTTATAAACATTCTTAGCGAGATGAAAGAATCCAGGAATCTAGGCGAAATAAAGGATCCGAGAAAGTTTGCGTCTCGAGTCTTTTCCTCCCCCCCAATCATATACAGGAACTCTGACGTCAGAATGCGGGTTATATTGTGATGTGGTGTATTTTTAAAAATGTATTCATGACACTGATATATCTGCTTTTAAATGTAAATCGACTCACTTATATAGCTGCACAAAACTTAAATTTGTTCCCTCGCTTTGATATGTTTATTGTTCTGATTTTCATGAATCGTGATTTTTCCGTTCTTTTCTGTCGCTATCATATTCAGCTCTTTTCGCCTGTCTCTTTCGTTTTCAAAGTTCATATATCTTTTTTATATATTACTGCAACATTTTTGATCCTACATTCTGTCATATGTGAGTTTTTATCAAAGTAAAAATTAACTACTTTAATCACTTTGAGCGAAATTAATTAAGAAACCATGTCCCATCAGTTAATGAATTCCTGATAAATAAAATGCGAAACGTGAATTTCACGGACACGTAACTTCGTAACGGCCGGGGCGAATGCTTTGGTTGTGATTGATGCTTTTTGGTGTACCGATGGTACCGAAATAACGAATATTGGCACGAAACTAGGGGTGTCGTGTGTTAACCCCCGAGCCAACGGTCCGTCTAAATCTTCTCCGAGTACCGGGGCGAAAGGAGAAAAAAAAGAAGAGCGCGAACAAGAGAGGGTCGAGAAGGTGGCGGCGTGTTGAGGGGTCGACACCGGCATTGAATTTAAAGAAAACTGTGCGCGCCCTGTATCAGGAGCGGCCATATTTAAAGCCACTTTTGTTAACCGCGAAAAACTCAATAAATACGTGATATTTTTCAACCGCCGTACGATGAATTATTCCACTTTTTTACTTGACCGTTGAAATAAATTAACAAGTGTGGATGAGGGGAAAAAGTGCACATGATCAATGCGATTTTTTCGCGGTAAAATGATTAGTTGGAAATCGAAGGCTGTCGAGAAATTTGTACAAGTCCAAAATAACGAGCATATATTTGTCATAAATAAGAACATTCGATTACAAAGAAAGTCCTCTTCAAATGTGATTTAATATTCGCGTCCAAAATCCCCATGGTTTTTGCATGAACAAAAATAAATAAAAAATATATATACCTAGTCTGAACAGCTAATAAATAGTCGAGCGTAAAAAGTAAGCAACGAGAGGAAGCAAAAACCAGATTCAAATTTGCTCTGACAACAAATCTTCGTGTTTTTACATTTTCCAAGATATCCACCCAGACGAAACTCTCTGTGTTGGATTATTTACGAAGTTTATTCAGAGTAACGATGAGGTCTGCACTGAGGAAAACCTAAACATAATTACGGTTTTAATTTGACAAATCAAAAGCTCTAAAATTTATTTCCACTTTCAAACTTATATATTATTCTTTTGTTAACATTTATAATTCAATACAAACTTTCCTTGCAAAAATTTCATGAGGTAAAAATATAACATGATTCGATGCAAACGATGAAAAATTGTATGGTTGTTTTTTTTTTTTCGTAATGTTCTTCGAAAGTTTGTCTACATTACTTGGCGTGGAAAACAAAATAGTGAACAAAAATGAAACAAACAACTGTTCGTGAATTATTTATGAATTTTTTCAGCTAAAAAGTACGGCACGATATTAAAAAACATTAACACGGCGCTATATAGACAAGTGTAAAAGCACGTTTTACTAAACTACAGTAATGACTTTTCATTAACGTTCGTACGGTGCACTTCGTTTGCGAGCGATCATTTGTCTTTATCATTTGCATCCACGCGTTGTTTCGCGCTTGTTTGTTATTTCTTTCGACATGTCTCGATCAGGCGTACTTTCTTTTTGTGTAACGCAATTAGTCGGTAACTCAAAACGAAGATAATAATTTATGGTTCATAAATTATGCGCCGCAGATATTCACCGAACGATGAAATGCTTTGCGCAATTGGCTGATGAATGTTCAACGCGTTTTAAGTGTGACTGATTGTTCCATATTAAAGCAATTAAGTCACTTTGCCAAGCGGTGACGAGTTTTCCGTTTTAAGTGGCCTGAAAAATTGTCGCATATCCACGATTAAGAAATCTAAAGCGGAAGTTCAATTAAACTTTAAATAAATTTAATAAAACAAGAGATTATAATTTTTAATAAACAACAAGTATCTTTCTAAGTATTTTAAATAACCAAAATTGGAAAAAAAGACGAATGTTTGAAAATTTAATCGAAATTCTTGTTTTGAATACAGGAATGCATAATTGAAGAATTCAAAATTTCATATACAAGTAGTTTTTGAATGAATAGCTGAGGGTAAACAAAATTCCATCGTGCGGGTCCGTGTAGTGCAACCCTGCAGCCGAGATTCCTGGCAGTATCCATCCTTGTTTGGTGCAGCCATAGATGTATGTCCCCGACCGTTCGCATGCTCCGAGGGTTCGAGTGCACGTCACTATGGATGGCCGATGCGGATGTGTCTCGTGTTACCATCAAGAGGGGAGCTGCAACCGCGTCCTTGTCCGTCATCACGCGAGACAGTGCGCTAGAAAGAGACAGCGATAGGAAGAGAAAAAGGTACCAGTGCCCCTTTTCGTGTCGTTTTTTTGCAGCCCTCTCTCTCTCTCTCTCTCTCTCTCGTGCTCGTTGTTTTCATTTTTTTCCTCAGCTCACTCGCAGGGGAACGAGAGTGAGTGGAAAATGAGAAGATCGCGGATTACGTCGACGGCTCCAAATTCCCCGATGAGTGTTCCAAAATTAATCAATATTATCGTATGGATTGGTACGTTGTCTGCGCCCTCGAATTCCCATTGATGCCGAGCCGAGAATTCCGCTACTTCGCCGATATTCCCGGAAGATCGCAATCTACTAGGCGTTAGCTGCTTCAAAGATTTCATTTCGTGCTCACTGGCCCGATTTTTGTCTCGGTGCAGGACAATTTGCTGATCGGATCCCTTTTGATCAAGCAAATACATTTCTAAGTCATTACTCCTCGACTCCTTTTTTTTTTTGTTCCAGCAAAGTTGGATCTTAATTTGGGTTTTAACAAATATATAAATGAAGGGTACGGTGTAAAGCCAGCTTGGCACATTCCCTTTAACCCTAAAGACGTCAGCTTAAACCATTTAACGCAATCGCACAAAATTAATCTTACGATTCAATCGCATAATGTAACAAACTAAATGTATCTACGTGCATTCTCATACGCTTGGTATTTCCGGCCGGGGCATCAATATTGATTTTACCAAGTTGCAAGAACCAGCCTTGGATATCTTAGGCATTATAACTCGCCGTAACGAAAAAGCGAGGACTAAAAATAGACCAAAAAAAAGGGGGACAAGGAGATGGTGAAGAAAAAAAAAAGTGAAATTTTTCCGAGTGAGAGTACAAGCGTTCCGGGAAATGCGAAGAATCTGTTCAGCTTGTCACATTCGTTTAAAACCGTAACCATAAAAGAAAATGACCATCCTTGTTTGAAGCCGCGTGTCGAACATCTGCGCGCCGGGCAGAAAACGCGCCGTTATTCCTGGCCATCGTAGTTTGTCAAAATCACGAGGAGGCCGCGTGATGTTTAAGCGGGAAAACGTCGACGAGTCGCACGTGTTACACCAGAAAATGCAAAACTTTAATGGCCCCTGGAGTGTCTTTTCGGCCGCTCTCTCTTTTAAGGCAAAAGAGGTGCTCCGACTTGTCCGCCGCGTACATTTCCACTCTTATTATGGCCTTTTCCTTTTTGCACAAGGCATCGTCATTTCTTATGCAATAAAGCTCCTCTCTCGTTTCATAAAATAATGCATCTCACTTTTGCAAAATTGAAACTCATTTTTTTCACGAAAATTATACTATCATTTTTTTCTTTAAACAAAAAATTGTTCAACAATTTCTTTTATATTATAAAGAAATTTGAATGATATTAAATGTTCACAAAGCTATGAAAAATTAAAAGCCGAATTTTCATTGTGACTGTAAAGTTGGGAGTTTCATTGCAACCCGTCAAGTGTTCGATGAAAATATAAAAAATGTTTTACCACTTGACCTCAGATGAAAAATGCATGTGCGTAACGGAAAATGAACATTGTCGAGGTCCTTGAGGAAGTGTATCGTAGCTTCTACGGCAGAATACCACGTCTGCCGGCAGAAAAGAGGGACGGTTGATTCATCGCAAGCCACAAAAGGATGCTCCCTGCAAATGGGCACCGTTTGGCCGAGTAATTGCGAGGAGAGCTCTATCGTCCAAGGACATCTATAACAAATTAAAAAACCACCATTAAATGCTTCCGCTTGTAATTCATAAAAAAAGATGTTTCACTTCACAAATTTATTTGCTTGTAATTTCTGTCAGATGAATGATTAAGAGAGAAACTCATTAAAAATTAAAATAACAAGAAAAAATAATGATAATAGAGAAAAAAAATTAAAAATAAAAAAATAAAATAAAATTGTAAAGACAAAACGCGACTGGTGAGAATGTTTCTGAACCGTGTAAAAGAAATTCAAAGAAAAGAAGGCGAGCAAATTGAAAACCGCCCCGACCAGTTCGTGCAACAAAACATATTTCCCGGTAAAAATGTGTCCCTTGTTCGCAGTCCGTTCGTATGTTAATTGGTCCGAAATTTCGCCAACCCTGTGTGTTGCCGGCGATATTTCCTTCTCGCCTGCTCGGAATCGTCCCTTTTCAGTTCCTTTTTTTTCTCTAGGCCAAACTGGTCGCTGGTTGAAAAACGCGCTTTTCAATGGCCGATGAAAAATTCAACTCGGGTCAAGGCTAACTCGAATTTCATATGGCGACCAAAAGGCCCATTAGACGATCTGGAGATGCTCTCATTTCACATCCTCCACTCTGTTTACAATGCTTCATTTCAAGAGTTCGAAACCTCGTTGAAGCATTTTATTGCTTTATGAGGGTCATGTTCCCATACGTCACGGCAGTTAAATAACATTTTTCAATTTTCTGACAATTTTTTTGTTCTCCACCCGTTGCAAAGAGAAAGTTTTTTTATTTCAAAAAAATTGTTGTAGTTTTGAAATATTACATTATGCTATAATATTTTTTATGAAACTTTTAAAAAATTTAAAGAATAAAATCGACAGAGACTCGTTCATGATTTTGAATTAAATATTTTTTGGGAGTGGTTTGAAGTGTAAAAAGAATCACCTAGCATTATCATAGTTATAAGACCAAAACTGATATCATGTCAGAACGCTATGAAGTTATTTTCCACGCGCGCTCCAGAGCCTGTCAGTATAAATTCGATATAAGAAAAACTGTCTGGAAAACATTTGTAAAATAGT
The DNA here is from genome assembly GCA_030522925.1 of Trissolcus japonicus. Taxonomy (NCBI): domain Eukaryota; kingdom Metazoa; phylum Arthropoda; class Insecta; order Hymenoptera; family Scelionidae; genus Trissolcus; species Trissolcus japonicus. The sequence goes on along the minus strand of JAPYZS010000295.1, from coordinate 93,620 downwards.
TGCCTCGTATGAAAACAAAGCGCATAAATGTAAAATGGGAGATTGTTAGCTTGTCATGTCAGTGGTTGTAAGAAAAATTCTCACATGAGATTATCCTTTTGTTTAATTAAAAAACCACTGCGCGTAATATAAGTTGGATTAAAAATTTTTGTCTTACAGAAAGTCAGAGGGTTTGAAGAGAGAGTGAGAGCAAGAGAGTTTCAATAACGGACAACAAAAAGTGATAAAATGTTTGGCGCATAATTTTACCGGGATTGTGCGAAATTTGCAAAAGTTTGATTAAATCGCCATGGATGAGGTGTGCTTCACTGTTGTACACGTTTGATTAAAAATTAATCAGTTCGATTTAACAATTCCCCTGTGCGAAATTAAATGAGCCAAAATGTTTGACGCGCTTTGATGTGCATCAAAAGTTTAATTCATAGGCTCGCATTTCGTACTAAATTAAATATAGAGTTTATATTATATCAATTAGAATATTTTTATCCGGAAAGATGAAACATTGATCAAAGTACACAGAATAGTAATTTTATAATTTCGCAAAAATATTTTGTCCCGCCAGGACTTCATTTCACGCTAATAATATATTTCAATTGCATTAATCGTATAATTAAATTGAGATTATGATTCAATTAAGTTTGATGTTACCAGCGCCACAGTGATGTAGCAAAACATTGATTTTTTCACTGTTTTATTATTAGATGAAAATTTAATACAACATAGGAGTGAAGTAGACGCGAGTAATATAACAAGAGATGAGTTTCCATCGTGAGAATGAACGTTCCTGTATTTTCAATGAATTTGTTCATTTTTTTCGCACCGACACCAGAAAATTGTCAGGTGAATTATTCGCGCTCCGGGCATGATTAGTTACATCAATTGCAAAAAAAAAAAAAAAAAATCAACATATATCGCTTGAACCATCAGAAGTGAATTTTACTCTAATTTTAACTCATGTTGAACCAAGAAACAAAAACATGTTTCATGCAAATGATGTAACAATTTTTCATGAAGCCGAGTAATCCAAATTGTTCCTAACGGAAGGACAATTTTTCAACCGATCAGAAAGTTGGGCACTTTGTATAGCGGTTGGATATTATGCGACGCGAAGGATCTCGGAAGGAACATCGTTTGCTCAATATCAGGAGGACATTAAGTGACGATTTACATCTTTATGCGATGGCGTGAACTCGATACTCGGCCAAGGTGCACCGTTTCGTGGCCTCACCTGAGGTAATTGTGGTACACTTGACAACGATGTTGAAAATTATTAAGACACCGTGATGCACATTACCAGCTCGTTAGCGGAACATCGTTACCGCGATCCATCCACTTTGCGCGCGAACTTCAAGACACATCGTTCTTCTCGCATTAAGCTCTTAACTCTACCTTGGCGAAGTATAATGCTGCCGCGGTTCAGACCACTGTGACGTTGATGATTGTACCCATCAGTAAATTAAGTGCACTTTTTCAAGTAGAAAAAAATAAGACAAAAAAAACAAACAAAATTAAACAACAAATATTCAGCATAGGAAAATTCGAGGGAAAATTCTTGATTAAAATGTTCACTCTAATGTGACTATTTATTCAAAGTGAAACAAAAAAATGTTACATAAGGCGAGATGTTAGGACTTAATTGAAGGATCTGGTTTGGGAGTTCTAATTGAAACGGCGACCTATCAATGAAAGTTTTTACACCGTCAATGGAACGTTTTTTACTTTGGCAACGGTGATACGAAATGCGGATGTTTTATGTGCCCGTGAGATTAATCTCCGGCGAAACGTGAATCACGCTTGCGATCTCTTTTCGTCGCCTCCACACCGAAATTTCTATTTGGAGATATACGAGCTTTCGATTACGCGGCACTCTTTTGGACATCTTACCCAACGGATGAGGCCAATTTATTCGTCTCGTGGACAAAATAACGATACTATAATTTGCTAGAAAACTTTTTTTAGACGATTTGCAAACGCATCTCATTTTGTTTTCTCAAGGGAATGTTAAAATTTTTTTCGAGAGGATAATTTTACGATTCTTCATTTGTTTGTTTGTTTTTCTTCAACAGAGATGAACGTCAAATTGAATCAATTCGCTATTTCTTTTTGCCGTTTTGCTATTTCAAATGTTGGACATTTTGAATCGAGGTTAGCATAACATTTACGTCCAACAAGAAAAACCAAACAGAACAGCCTTTTTGACGATTAGCTTTGTCAATTTACTTGGACTTTTAAAACTCTTTACGCAGGTCGAATTGAATTTGAAAAAAATCTAATTATACGACGCGAAAAGTCACGAGCTTTATTTCCCGGAAGGAATTAATGTTTCGCTGTTGCTTTTTGTCACACATGAAAAGTGGCTCAGAATTTTGTTGACAGTTTGTTTTCGCATCCTTTTGAGAATTTGCTCGCAATAATTTACTGCCGTTTTTCTCCTGCCATGTTTCATTCGAAACAAAAATTATAATGTTTTTTTCGAACTTTCACAAACTCTAGCATTGAATCATTTTAATGTTTATGTCTTTAGGAAAACCGTCAGCAGGTTTTCGCGGTCATGAAATCGCGGCTTGGTTAAACAAAGTGTATTAGCTGTGCGCGTACAAAAGCTACGCAACGCAGAGTTCGGGACTCGAAAAGCGAGCAGACGTAGGTCAAAGGTGACAGGTCTAGACACGAAATGGTAATGAGCCGTCTATTGTATTCGAATGTGCCTTAACTCTGTGCGCGCACCGCCATGAAAGCCCTCGTTGATAATTCAAACTTCGTCGAATGGCGTCGTCAACGTCGATATTCCAAACTTACATATCAGCCAAATTCTAAACAGCCGCACGTTAATCGCATTCTGTTGATTGAACTTCGATCTTGACAGCGCACCCTCTACCTTCGCTAACTAACAATTTAGCGACAATAACAGCAAACTTATTATTGCAACATTTTTGTCCATGTACATTTTAGGTATGTATTTTTACAAATAAAAATAAAAAAATATCTCACAAATGTACTGGATGTAACGTCGTTTGATGTGTATATAAAAATCGAGCATGATGTTGTAAGCGGAAATGCAATAAATGAAAATACTCGATAAATCCGTACGAAGAATGTGTAGTAGCGAAGTAACATTTTAAAATTCCACTTTATTTTATTGACAATTAAATTTGCTGTTTCGGTCTGAACAAGTTTCACAAAAAAAATTTTTTTTTTTTTTTGAAAAAAAAAGATTTTTTGTAATCAATTTTTGAACCCTTTAAATTTTTTTCTCATTATTATCAGAAAATATTTTTTGAAATTATCAAAAATTAACTACAAAAACGTTTTTTTTTTTCTAAAATGTTATTTTTGCAGTAGTTGAACATTTTTAAAACCAAATTTGTGTGAAACGAAATTCTGATTTACTTATAGGTTTGAAATGTTGATTTTTGTTTGTTTTCCAAGGATCAAAAATTTAATCATTTGGCATTTAGTTTCAGTTGCAGTGAATGAAAGTCGAATAGATGCGACGTTTAATTTGCAATTAACCCGAATCGAATAAATTAATAAGCCAATAAAATGAGCGACGTAATGCATTAGTGACGATCGCATCAGTAAACACAATGCTTCCCGAACGGCTTGATAATATAATTACATTATCACTCAAATTTATTAATGAGCTAGTATTACAACTAAATTAGGTTATCTAGGCTCGTTATCTTCTTGCCAGTTAATATCTAACCGGTATTCTACCGAACATTGTAATCTAGAAACTGGCCAGATAATCGAAATACAGGCTGGTATTCCAAATCTTTTTTTTTTGTCATTATTTTGATGCCTGAAAATTGGCTCCTGGTCTGACCACTTATTTCAACTCGATTTTGTTTCATCCGATACTCACGTTTCGATCGGCCTTGAGCTTTTGTGCAATCCCTATGAAAACTTTTGTTCTCTCAACGTGTTTTCCAGTTAGTATCAAAGCATCATTTGATCTCTGTATAATTGTTTTGAATGCAACCGTAGAACAATTATAACGTAAGCTTGTTTTTCTATATTGTGCACTCTGATTTCAATATTTGTAACAAGAAACCAAGTTATCATACATCTTTGTTTTTCTAGCAATATTTAATTTGTACTGATGGCTCATTTAACTTTTATGAAAATTTTTCATTCAAAATAAACGAAGGACATTAAAAACTACTGTTTCACATGAAATTAGCTTGACGGTTGCATTTTAGTTTATTATTACAGCATTTGTCGTTCATTTTAAAATATTAAAATTTCAAGAAAAAATTTGACCACTTTATTTCACGTACTTAGTTCTTCCAAATAGCTTATTTTTATTGCGTTGAAACAACATTTTTTGTTGTAAGTAAGCGGTAAGAGGTCAAGTCGCGCGGATCAGAGTACATAAATGTACATGCATATGTTTTGCACATTGACGCCCACTTTAAAAAGAACGCGTGATAATGTCTGGATATTTGAAGAACTGAATTAAAAAAGTACACGAGTTTGTAAAGTCGTCGATAAATATGCATCAGTCTACGTGTCAGAAGTGGCGAGAATTCGACAATTGACCGACTGTAGAGATAAGCGTAAGGTCAATGTTTTTGGCACGGTGGTTCACTAGGCCAGGCAAAGAACAAACGGGGCGATTGCAGACAAGAACGGAATTAGACAGATGGTGGTTTCCATGACAACGAGTGAGAGATGAAATACTGGCCTATGTCGTTTTGGACGGGCCAATTTATGCAGTGCTGCAGTGTAAGCAAAAAAATTTCTATAAAATTTCAATCCTTTCGGTGTCGAAATTCAAACTCAATTTTTCTCAAGACTTGAAATACAAAAACGATTTCTTTTTATAACCAAAAAGAAAACGGAAGTTATTATTTTTGAAATATTCTTATTGAAAATTTTTTTTTATTTTTTTCGTTTTTGTGATTAAACGATTGTTGGAACAAGCATGTAACACGGATAATTCTTTTCCAATCATGAAGAAGTTCATAATTTAGAGTTTCCATTTTGCGAGATTTTTTCGTACGGTTCAAGGATCACGGCGTTAAATGATTCATGGTTCGATCGTGCGGCGAAACACAAAAGTTGGTTAACTTTTATTTGATAAATATCGCGGCTATCTTCGGCAACGCCGACACTTTTGCTTAGAGCTGGGGCGTTTTTTTTTGTACTGCCTCGCGCAGACACGTTCGAACTCTTTGCAGTCAGTGTACACAACTCTTATGTGTCATCGCCTCTGGATAGCTTTATTTAATAGGTATTGCTTTCGTTTTACACTTTATTCAGACCCTTGAATCGATCTGCCTTTAACTCTTGCAAACAAGATTATTCGATGACGCTCCACTGACTGTGACTCGTAATTAAAAAGAATGTCCCAATTCCATTACAAAATAGTACAAATTAAAGGTCAAATTATTTTTAATCGAATCGATTTCTCGACTGCAAGAATTGTATTAAATAATTTCAATATCTTTTTAATTTCAAACAAGGTTTAAAAAAGGAACTTTCACTTTAAATGTACATAAATTTTCAAAATTATACATTGAAAACCAGTCTGAGAATGTTTGTATTTCATTTTTAATATGTCGCTCCCTTCAAAGCAGAGTTATTTTTATTGAATTAAATAAAATTTCGTTCATTATTTGATTTGTCAATGTGCGATTTCCATTAATGAACAGAAGGCAACCTGAGCCGAAATAAGCTGGCGTCGAGAAATGTACGCTTCCTTTTTTCTACACCCTCGTAGGACAAAGAGGTCGCGGAGAGCGCTCGAAAATGCGGAGTCGAAGTGCACACACGTGACATGACATACGCTTGTCATAGTGATCGCAAATCGCGGATCGTTTTGCCGATGCGACTATAACGCCCGGTAAGTTTACGTTTTTTAATTACCATGTCAATGATAATGGGCTCGAGTGAATGTAAAATAAAGCACACAAGAGGGGATGCCGTCGAAACAAAGTCGCTCGAAGAAAAAGATCATTTTCCTCGCGGCGCCGGGTTTCCTCTTTTTGCACCTTTCAGTGCACCGCTGAAATTATTATTCGTCAGAAAACATGCAAAGATGAACAAAAAATATGACAAAAATATTTCGTCAACAATTATTTTCAACTTTTTTTAATCATTTTTTGTATGAATTTTTTTAATTATACAAATTTTGTTGTTTATTTTTGGTTAAATTATAAAAAAAGTGACTACGACTCTTTAAAATGTTGTTTCTGTGTTTTTACAATTCTTTACCGTCGAATTCAAACAATTTTCGATTTTGAATGAAACAAAAGGAAAATAATCGGTTTGATTAACAAATCGGATGAAATCAATTATCCTTAAACTGAACTTAAACATCAATTACTAGATTTTGAACGTTGATTAAATGTAAATTGACCTTAATTCAACCCCATCAATACGGCTAGTATTTCTACATATAAGCACACATAAATCCACACACTCGCGTTCACCCCGAATCGGCAGTCGACGCGTTTGTTTGCGGTCAACCGCGGTCATGCATTACGGCTAAGCAATTACATGTGAATTCCGATCCCGACTAATAACGTTCGCTCCATCTCAACGACGCGCGATATCCTACGAAAATTAACTCGCGAATTATCGCCCCCCTTTTGCGGCGCAACACCTTTGACGTGTTCGATTTTGTTGGCGCTCAAAATCGAACTTCGTCTCGCGCTCTTGATTGCCTATTATTGTGGCATGGATCAACTAAAGAGCAACACGCTGACGGGGATGATCGGTTCTGCGCTTAAAAGGTGTCAAGAAGACTTTTTGTTGCTGTCGAGGCTTTCATCGTTAATTCCCCATTTTCCTTACTTTACTTCCTCTTACACTTTCTTATTCGAAACACTCATTTCGTCGCAACTCAAATTGCATTTTCGCGGAAAATAATGGACCCGGTTTTGCGCGCCGTGTTCAACTTTTTTTTTCTCATTTTATCATCTCACTCAGCTTCATTATGCTTTTGATGTTAATTATTTTTCCGCCAAATTTTTCCACCTCTCGTTTCCCTTCGGCTAAAGACATTTCAATATGATCATCACCCACTTAACATTATTCTACGACAGAAAGTGGTCGCTTTCTTCCCGGGGAGGCATAAAATACGATATCCAATTTAATTTGAATGTTGAATTGATGAGAATTCATATTTTTTTTATTAAAGATTATTTTAGTCACGATTTAAAGTCGTATTTTCAAAGAGAAACTATACTTTGTGTCATCGTTACGATGAGTCGCCGGGATTGCATTAAGTATGGTAAGAGGATGATAAGATGAGGTAATAATTTTTCCTCTTTTTTTTTTACTTTTCCCCGTCTATTTCTCTCGGCCACTCCGAAACGGCAGCGCAACGCGTCAATTGCACGAATTAAAGCCTCTAACGAGAAATTTTAAGTTGCGCGCAAATCTTTCGCCGCCGAGTCATTCAGCCGACCTTTACTCTCGGGCTTTCTTCGCTCTCGACCCTCGTCGCAAAAACAACATTTTTTACACTGCCACTCGACCCTGTCTTTTGCGTATCGCCCTGTCTAGTGCTTGTTCAGTTTAATTTTGTGCGCACGTGAATGAATCGGCTAAAAAATGCAACCGTGTAGTCGTCATGAAGCACAAACGTTGATGCTAAAATTATGACTTCCTTTTTTCGGCATCTCCTCTTGTTCCATCAATTCATCTTTACTTTGTCGAAATTGCGGTAACTTAATGATACAATTTCATTCTATTTTTTTAATTAACTTGATCCTGGTATTTGATTAATTTTGATACATTCGATGGCAGGTCGAATAATTTTGATAACAGGCGAGAGCAAAATTGACAATTCCAAAACGTAACGTGCTAAATTGTAATTCACGTATAGCACAAGGTATAAGTAATATCAATATGTGTGGCAATGAATTGTACGGAGGTTATTTGAAATTAACCTGCGCATTATGCTGTGCCTTGGCAGAGAGCGAGTACCGGGGGTATGGGTGTAATGTAAATGTTGCGATACAGTGCCAAGCGTTTTCGTTCTGTAATTCATAGGATTGGTAACACCTGAGACCCCGGCTCGATTGCCGGGGGCTCATTTGCTAATGAATACGCCCTCGCAGATAAGGGCTAAAATGTTCTGCCTCTGCTCTTATAATTTGTTCGCGTCAACTCACCCAATTCAATACCAAATTCAATTATTTATGTATGTCAGGTGTTCTAAACATTACTCCTAAGTAATTTCCTGACGCCCAATTTTGCCTTCAACTTATCATTTTTTTCTCAAACTTTTAGTTTCAAATTATGGTTAACGTTTTAACATTATTCTATATTTCTTGTTTAACATTGTTGGACATTATAGTGGAGAATATTTAGTTTGTTGACATCGGCAGTCGTTTGAATTACAAATGCCCGGTATAAAATGTGTCTGCGGGCGCGCATGTTTTATGGTTATAGGCTGCATGGTCGAAATTTAGTAATGCTTAAGTGGGCGCATGGTGGTACTTTAATTGACAGTGTGCGTTCGGGTCATCGCCAGGGCTGGTCGCGAGAGCTTTCGGTCTGTAGCGCGCGAGGCAGACGCGACATTAGTGGCGCAGCGCCACGTGGTTAACAACAGTTGATGGGAACGAGCGCATGCCAGACATTTGTAACGCCGAAAAAGCGATAACGTTCTTTTCTTTCTCACGCTTTGACTTGCCGTATTATCTTGACAAATTATTTTCCTCCGGCTAAAAATATTTTCAACGGCATTCCTTCACGAGCTGCTTTCGCTCTGGAATGCGTCTCAATTTTTGACATTTCTATTTGAAACGAGACAAGAAAATGAAGAAAAATATTTGTTAGATGGGAGAAAAGAGGGAGGACAAAAAAATGTGCGCAACGATAAACAGAGTTTTCCTTCCTTTTTTTTTTTCATTTTTTCGTATAATGATTGAAATGTTAATCCACTTAAGATTGTATTCATGAGATATCAAAGTGGAGCATTGGCGCTGTGCAATCGGCAATGGGAAATGGAAATTACCTTGAAACAATAAGCCGTGAGCTGCTCTCCAAACCTGACAAGATATCATTGCGAAAGACACACGAGACGTGCAACGGCGGATATTCCAATTTGCAGCTGATCAATAAACCAATCGGCGATGCCCGTTTTTTCGTCGGCATTTTATAATTCGGTGCATTTTAAATGTTCGGGCGTGGTGTTTTGTTTGACTGCATTGGCGCGATGCTAACTTCCCGACGGTGCAGTTCGCGCCGAGATGGTGCGATTTTCGTCCTGATAACGATACGTACGTGCCAAATTCGCGACGACTCTGTTTGCACAACCGATACGACACTGCCAGCTTCCGCCCGGCCAATACACGCCGAGTTACTGGTGTATGCCTAATCGACAATGAACTGCGAACCGAAAGTCGCTCTCGGCCCCGAGGTCGTTGCGACGATTACTAAACGGGAGATTGTGCAACGGGGATAATCCGCGGATCAATGCTCCGACGACACTCGTGCCGTTGCTATTATTCTAACGGGCTTCAGATAAAAATGAAATTATTTGAAAAATAAAAGAAAAGTAGAGCAAGTATTCAGAATTGGGCGAACATAAAAATTGCAATTTCGTATTGATTTGAAACAATGAGATCAGGATTTCACTTCATATTTATGTTTAATAAAAAGGTTGTGTTTGACTTCGCCAAAAATGTTACATCATTTTTATTTTATTTGTTCAATGAAATTTGTTACGAACATTCAACCACGATTTGATTTCGCCTCGAATCTCGCTCACCGTTTTTATATCAAATTAAGTAAGCTCCGGCATAAAAACAAAAACAACTTTGTTCGCCAATTTATTTTGCCGTTCGCTTTTTCGTGCGGCTCTTTTAAAATAAATTTTGAAATTAAAATAATAACAATTTTTTTTAATTATTCAACATTACATATCAAATTTATAGAGTTTCTTTATTCATCATGAACTCATTTTTTCGCCAGTTTAAATTTATCCACTTCATATCGTCAGTTTAAATTTACGATTTTTACGTCAATAATATTGTGGAAGAATTTAGTTTCAATATGTAGGCCAGATTGTGTGGCTTTATAAACATGCAGCGAAGAGTTTTCTGACTCAATGTTGTTTATTGTAAGAAAGATTGACAAAGTCGCTTCTGGTGGCGGCCGATGTAAGTTTCAAGTGAATAGGAATAAGTTTCTAAGTTCTCAGCATCGACTGGGGAACTTGCTTCATAAAATTACCCTGACAATCTGGTTTGAAACTGCTGAACTTTTGTTAGAATCAGAAGAAGGTTTCCGATAAAAAGGTTGTACTTACTGTTACAAGTTGCTCAGATATTTCAACGATGGTGATCAATATCTGTAACAAAAAACCAAACACAAAAGTTAGTAAAAAAATCAAATTGTGATTTTTTTTCTTACATTTAATTTATGTAGAAAAGTAATTCATAGTTGAAATAATTCAGAGTCATTTGAACAATTTTCATCCTAACATAAATCAAACAATTTACATCCGAACCACTCCAAACATTTAGTATACATAAAATTGCTCTTGGCAAGATTATCATTCGCAAATGGAATGCCCATCTGTGAACTAAAGTAATTTATATTGGGAAACTTACAAGTTGAAAAGTACTTTGACACTTTGCAAAATGAATACGCAATGAATAAATAACTCACGAGCTCATTGCATTCGGAATGATTTCATTAATCATTATAATTATCACAACTTGTTCCTTGTCAAACATCATAGTTTGTTTGTTTTTTTATTCGTAATCCTTTTTGTTCAGGTTTAGTGAACTATTTTGATATTGTAACGTTTACACAGTTGGTCAAAAACAATTTTTCGAAACCTAATTGTATTCGTTTTAAGATGCGTAAAGCCAGCAGAGAAGTAACGAAAGGGTCGGGAGGGTCAACGAGTGTTCATAGTATTGCTGGCACACACTATGGATATATTTTGAATGCGTAGCATATTCATCGGGCGACGCTCAGACAGGATGCTAAACTGGCGTACAACTAAAAAAGAACTTATACGTAATCCAGCGTGGCCTTTTTTAAAAATTATTTCCAACTTTTTTCAAACCATATATTTTGCAAGAAATGAAACACTGAATTTTATTTCAAACAAAATGTTAAGAACAGATTTTCAATTTTCATTTTCAACCAATATAAAATGAAAACAAATTGAAAAATTCATTTTGGTTGATAAGAAAGGATTTTTTTACAAGCAATCATTAGCTGGAACAAAATAATGGAGTTTGAAAGATCGCGGATGAATGAAGCGACCCACCAAACAGTTCTTTTCATCGGTTCCATTTTTTTCTGTTTATGCGCGATTTATCGGTAATGAAGCGCGACAAAGCGCCATACGGCATCGAGTTTGCAAGCGAGCTTTTCATTTGTTTTTCGCGCGGTTTTGTGCTGGCATAGCTGACCTGGCGAAGTTATTTGCAATACAATGCTCCACAAGGCTGTCGAGAAATTGAGACGCCGAGCATTGTGCCATACTAAATCGGACGTTATTTCTGTTCTGAATTTTTCTAGTAATTAGCGGCTCACTCATTTTTGTGACGAATAATGAAAAAATAATTTTTTTTCTGCAAAATATATATAATCTGAAAACAAAATATATAAAACTAAAAAGTTTTATTTTACAGGTCTGCATAAATTATTTAATTGGAAGAATAAAAAAGGATGAGATTTACAAGATGCGAAAGCCGTGCTGATACTTGGCTTGTGCGACGAGAAAAAGTGTCCGAGTAGGCTCGCTCTTTTATGAGTGAGCCTCTTTTGTCACGGCAACAAAGCCCGAAGAATCCATCCTTCAAATGTGGAACAGCTGCCATCGAATGCTTCTCTCGTGGCTTGATGCTTTATTGGTTCATTTGCTTCTGAATTGCTTTGCCTGTTGGATCTCCATATTACAACGCTTACATCAACTTCCTTGTATGAATCACGCATTTTATGTCTCCTTTTCAAAAGTGATTTGCAACATTCCTAGAGAAGACGTTTAACTTGAATTTTTCAACCAAAATTATGTGACAAACAAAATTTCACATTGGATTTGAAATATCTCATAAATATAAAATCAGTCGATTCAATATTTTTGTTATTTTCTTTACTAATTTCGTTTTTCAATTCAATTTTTTTAGTTATTTAATTTAATCTTGAATTATGATGAGATCATAGAAAATTTCAACAGTTCATTTGAATCCAGCAACTTTTTTTTTTCGCCGAAGGAAAGAATAAGGCGACGAAGGAAGATCGCGTGGGAGCGGCTCGGGATGAAAATGTGACAAAGAGAGTGATGTGCGCAAAAAAAGGGGGAATGAATAGGCCAGGCGCTCATTGCAGCCCGACGCAGAGGAAACGCCAAATTAACCGTGCGACGGCACCTCTCGCATAGAAACCCGGCTATTATTGCGCCGTTGTTGTTATCATTATTATATCGCATTACAGTTTACATTATACGTCGAGGGAGGGCGCCACTTATCGGATCTCACAAGCTCATCAGTAATCAATGAGTACCGTTTTATCGTCGCAATCTTCCGCTTGGCAAATCCACTAATGTAAAATTGGATTGCTGCTAAGAATGCCCCTGACAATCCTGTTACTGTGATTTTAACATCTTCAAAACATTGTTTCGTTTAGAGTTTCATGAATCTGTTTCCTATACAGATTTATGATCTGTAGTTCCTTTCTTTTGTATCCTTTTTTCCATACTATTTTAAATTTCATTTCTTTTTAAATAAAAATGAATGAATTTTCAAAATATGAAAATATTTTGTGCATAAAAAAATGATGAACAAATTTTAACTGTTGGTTTTAAAGTTAATATTATAAAATAACAACTGAAAATAGCGCCTGGGAATATAGTTTTCTTTGTCGAGGATAAATCAAGAGTTGTAGAGAATCTTTTGAGAGACTAGAAGAGAGAGAGCGGATTATCAAATCGTCTCTGATTCATTGAATATTGTAAATAGAATTGGGCGTTCATGTGAGCGTCGATATGAGATGTTTTTTGCGAGATTTTTCTGTATCGTCGTTCTGGTCGCGCAAGCAAGCACAGAGAGTCGGTGAGAGGAGAGACGCACGGGTCGAAAAGCCGTGTCGCAGCTTGGAAAGTTAGAGAACACTCGTTGCCTAGAATGGACGTGTACAGTTTAATGAGGAAACGGACGTTTAGGTCAATTTTATTAGGCAATACTATGAGCGAGCGTAGGCACAGTAATGTGCAACTCGTGCATTCGTTTGCAAAGTTCGCGATTGCGGATTGCGTGAAAAACGTTACTCAAAATGTCTCACTTAACCTCGTTTAAGCTGAATAAAAATTAAGTTAACCGTTGATTTATAATTTTTTTTGTTCAAAAGTGAAAAAAAGTAATTGAAAAAAAAAATGGAAAAATGATTGAGATTCGATGCAAAACGAATGAAACCTCATAATCTCTGTCGCAAAATTTACGAGGCGATAGACATTCGCGAAGAATGCGAGTGTAAAACATAGCTTAAGGCAACGGTATGTCCAATAAATTACCGAATGTCTTGGGACGAGGATTTAATGAAAGTCGCGAAGTTACAGCATTTTTTTTCCTTGTGCAATTTCCGATCGTGATCATAAATCAAAATTCGACTCGGACCGAAAAAGTCAGTCGTTGCTCCCGGGCGAGGTCCCGGAGTTGGATTAATTTTCAGCGAATTGGCGCGGTAACAATTAGAGGAAGCTTCGCGCTCATAAGTCAGTTGCTCGATTATGTCGCAGGGAAATGCCTCTTGCGGTTGCACTCGTATCACGATGAGAGATGTTATGTGGAAAACAAAGAGCCAAGAGGAATGGCAGGGCATCCATTAACACGTATTCAAAATGACTGTCAAACGGGTCAATGTGATGATTGCCAGACATTAACTAAGAATTATGTTCTGTAGATTCAACTAAGTTTTTCACATGAAAACCTAAACTGAAAACAAAAAAAGAAATTAAATTTGAGTGAACAAAATTAGAACGAAGAAAGTACAAAATAAATTGAAAATCAAAACTTGATTCCTCAGTTATGAATTAGTCATATCTTACTATAATTTCATCACAGATTTAAACCGTGACGATGAACTACCTTTTTTTCTCCCTAGGGAAAAAATCGAATCGGAATGGCGGAGGCTCATAAATTACTGGATTCATCTACTGATTTCAATGGGGAGTCTTCATTTGCATTCCAGTTACATCAGTGTCACCAAACAATGTCTAAACGGGTTCTCCGTCTTCATCCGTCAAATACTAATTTCGAGCTGGGACCGGCGCAGGAAAAATGTAGGTGGCAATAAACGTTGGGGTAGGTTCGTCTTGGGCGAACTTCCAGCGGATCTAATTTATTATTGTTTCAATCATTGTGTGGTTCTAATTGAAACCAACTATGATCTCGACGCGACCTGTAACTGCCAAACTAAATTGTAACTTCCCGTTCGGAGATTCTTCCTGCGAGATATATAACTCATCCATCAAAAGGATAAATTTCCAATCTAATTCCCACTGCGGAATTTTCCTAATTTGTCAGGAAAGGATACATGTTTCGTCCCCGGGTCAAATCCTTTGAAAGGATCCAATTTAATTCCGCACCGTTGACAAAGTGGAAGGGGACAAAAAAAAAGTTGTCCAAGATTTTTTTCTACAAAATCGGATGGCTGTGAGGCAGTACTACGTCCGACTTGAAAATGAACGAGCTAATGACCTCTCTGAAGTTTCGGACGGACTCTCTCTCTAATGCCAAGTTCGGAAAGTCATAAGAAAGCCCTCGGACAAAGGCAAGAAAGCTCTTGGCATGCAAAAAAGTACGCCTGCCTGGCGGCGCTACCAATCATCGTTGTTATCCGCGTCACATTTTTATTTCAATCAAATCCATTCATCGAACTTGGACGCGCCCCGTCTCTGAATGGACACATTGTTAGCGCACTGACAATAAACATATATTTGTACAGGCCGGAGTTTGTTTTACGGCCCAGGCTGACGAAGTCCGAACGATAAAAATTAAGTTTCGTATACACTCGGTCATTTTTTAGATGAAACAATGTTTAAAAACGGAAATGACATTTTCATTGATTCAATTTTTTCATCGAAACAACAGGTCAGTTGTTCTATCAATTTTCTTATATTCTAAAAATTAAAAAAAAGTTTTGTAAATCTTAAATTTGAATCTGATTTGAAGCTTAAATTTTAATATTAATTTTTTTTCGAAAATTTTAGGTGGGAAGTATTGAATAAAAAAGATTCAAGCTCCTAAGGAGCATTTTATCTCCGTCAAAACTAATATCGAATGTCATATGACTAGGAGAGGTTTTGGAAAAAAAAACACGGGTGGATCGCAATTATGCTCATTCCATTGATTATCGCAATATTAAGGGTGATGAAAATGAACGAGACGGGGTTGATTGCAAAAGGGACGCTCCCGGGAGTTGACGTCTGTGAGGCAGTAATTGCGCGCAGCGCCATCGCACTTTTAACGCGGCGCACTTTTCATATGTCCTTGCCTTCTCATTGTTGCTTATCCTTTCATCATCTAGCGTTTCCTTTTCAATCGCCAAGTCGTTCTTTATCCCCGAGTCATTCTTCGCCCATTCCCAAAACTCTTTCCATCTGGATGTCTCTACGCGCGTACCCTCTCGCTTATTTTTTCTTTCTCTCTCTCCTTTTTTTTCTACTCGCTACTATTACAACTACTACCATTACTTGTATTTGAATTCGCTAGAAGATTTGAGAGCCTTAGGCGCTTCGGCCAAGATAAGTATGCTCGATGATGGAACGAGACAACAGCAAGAGACAACGACGGCCCTCCGGTGAGAGAAAAAACAAAGACGTAGCAAAAGCTTTACCAAATGCACAAGCTTAGAGTGCTTCTGCAGCCTTGGGCCACGCGTGCAAAAACTTTTCGTACGAGGTTTAAAATTTGTATTGATCAAATTTGAACCTTTGATTAAATCAGGTTGAACATTTTTCAAAATTCTAATCCAACCGAAATTCTTTATTTCATTCGTATTAAGGGCAGTTTGGGTAATTGTCATATCTTGGGGTAACTGTGACACTCAAATATCTACTATTCTGAAATTATTATTTAACATATATTTAATGTCGTTACATTTACCCTAATTGTTCCTATAATTTTTTTTTCTTAACAAAATTGAAAAAACAACGAAAATCAGATTCGATGTTTAATTTTCCAATCTCGCGCTCCGCCTGCTCAACCTCACTCTTCAAGAAAATCCATTGTACGCCATTCCTAGCGCACATTTTTACCATGAACGTCAGACGCAGATTTAAAATCATTATCCCGTCGCGTTTTGACAACATGATTCCACTCAATCTTCAAATATCGCCGATACTATTTTTCGAATTGCAACAAGAGTAATAGAAAATTGGCTCGATCTGCATATTCATCTCCAATCCGAAAATCCGTAGTTTGCTCGAACGATCGGCTGATTTCGAATTTTTGCCGTATATTTTTAGGATAAAATGAATGACAGGTAAATGAAACGACAATTTCAGTCGTTCGAGAAAGATTCCGCATGCGAATGCGACGATCCTTTCGTATTTCGTCGGAGCTATAAGAGGAAGCCGTATGTGAGCCAGGCATTGATTTTAAGTACACATTTCCTACATGCAGAATGAAATTTAACAAGTACTCCCCATATCGTTTATTGCACTTTTTTTTCATCTCAGACGGTTTTCATCGCGAAATTTATAATAAATATCTTGGTTTCAAATACTTGAATTTAAAAAAAAATTTGTAGAAGTGTTTGTAAAAAAAAATAAAATTGTAAAAAGAAATGTCTGACGTAAAATCGAGTGCAATATCCGAGCTTTTAAATGGTAATCGATATTAAAACGTACATGGTCCTGTCGTTGATATTCAGCCGCGAAAAGTCTGCTCGGTGAGCGTAGAAGTTTGCTTCAAAAGGAATGTTCAATAAAATTACTTATGAGTGTAAGTCCGCAGGCAAGAGGTATACTTTGGGGCTTATCCCCGGGAAAAGTCGCTTGATTTTTGAGCTCGCCCCCCTGACAATTATTCCGCGTTTCCCCGGCCGTTAAAAAACTAAACCCGCGACCCATTGTTAACTGAGCGTTTTGTTATTTTTCGCGCGGGCATTGATCAGCGCTTTTTGTTCCCGCGGCCTCTTACCGAAAGATGAACTGCAATTTACCGAACAATTACCCCAAAATGAATTGTTTAACGAATTTGTCACGCGGACCGCAAATTCGTAAAAAAAAAAAAAAAAAAAAAAAAAAAAAAACAAAAAAAAAAAAAAAAAAAAAAAAAAAAAAAAAAAAAAAAAAAAAAAAAAAAAAAAAAAAAAAAAAATCTGTGGGTGGAGAGACGATTCAAATTAGTTTGACACGATTATAAAAAGGACGCGGGAAACATGCAAAATAGTAGCCGAGTTGTGTAACGTCGTGGCTTTCGTCTTAAGCCGAGCATGACGGCAAACTCGCAGTTGGATAGGAAACCTGAGGGGAAGCGAGTCAACTTTTATGCGGATGACTTTTATTTATAATGCGAGAGCGGAGCGCATAGAACGTGCATGCAAAACTCGCAGGCAAAAGTGCGCGCGAATATATAACGTCGAGCGCCATAATACTCCGGGACAAGTACGTAACTCGGTACGTGTGCCTCGGTAACTGTGTAAGAGGCGCTCAAACACGTGTAAATGCGGCGCCCGAAAATTGTTCGCCGCCATTTTTAATCGCCAACGAGTCCATGATGATGATGATACTCCCATAATCGCGCTCTAAAAAACTGATGATCATTGCACGTCAAGCAATTAAAAATGTTCGTAAAAACTATTAAAGACAGTTTTTCATCATTTTTTTTTCATCCTCACCGAGATATGTTTCTTTAAACAAAAAGTTAACAAATGTCTGAAGCTAAAAAATGTCTGAGGTTTTTTTAAAAAATATTTTTACAAAAGATGAAAAAGTTTATTAAAAAATTGTCGACCACAATTGATTGTCTAAGTATATGTGATGCTTTTAATAAGAGACAGGTAAAATTCTTTGGATAACTTCAAATGTGTACCCGCAGTGTATCAAATACCATCAACTGGGGTGACTTGGCAAGCTGACATTACAAAAATGTCAGAGAATGTCACTCTTGTCCCCCTAATCTTCGTGTTCTTTCTTCTTAAATTCAAACACTTTCAACGACTTCATAACCGTAATTCTCTTGCGAAAATGCCCTGTAAAATTAACATCAAACGACACATTTTTTACCCTTGATTTTACCTTTTTTATCCCCCCCCCCCCTCCACCCAACTTTCGTAACTAGTTAAAGGAAACTTTTGTCCTCGTCCCATATGAATATTTTGATTAATTTCAATTAGATTTTATATGATGCTGGGCAGAGTGACAAAGTTTAATTGAATATCGTGTGTGAGCGAGAATATTAAACGGCTCTTAAACGATTAGCTCGAAAACTTTTTATACCTTCCTACTGTGTTCGGATAAACAATTACAATAACAGTTCACGAGAGTTGCTTGAGCTCGGTGTCAAAAACGTGACTGCACATATTATACAAGACTATTCTTGAGTCACAGCTGAATTCCCCTTATGATTCGATGACGTTTGCGCATATTTACGTCCAAGTTGAAACATTCAACGCGCAAACTTGCAAACATTTAGTCAACTTCCAACGTATTAATCACATAAAGAGAAATTATGTACAGATGCAAATGATTCATTAAATTTCAATAAAACCGAATAATCTTGTTCATTCAGACGCATTATTTTGATACGCGTTGATAAACTCGAGGATCAAATTCGACTAATGAAATACAATATTTATCAATAGACTGGTGGTACTATTGAATTTCCCAATTAAATAATAATAAATAAAAAAAACAGTACTGTACACAAATATCATATTTTTCCCTCAAAATTTCAATCTGATGGTTCGCGAAAAAAATTTATCTTGAAAGCAAAAAGTTTTTCCAAGTTTTTCATTACTCCGAATCATTGGAAGCACCGTGAAAACCGAGCTAACATAA
Organism: Trissolcus japonicus; assembly: GCA_030522925.1. NCBI lineage: Eukaryota > Metazoa > Arthropoda > Insecta > Hymenoptera > Scelionidae > Trissolcus > Trissolcus japonicus. Next base: position 74,638 of record JAPYZS010000295.1, on the reverse strand, counting down.
TATTTGCGCGAGGCACGCAAATACTCTGAATATGGAGTCGCGATTTCGATTACGGTTTAAACTTTTTCACGTAGATCTTCCGTGCCAGTATCTCCAGGAAGTATTGGAATTCTTTGCCTATACTGGCAAATACTGGAAAAGTGGAATATTTTTCCCCTCTCACTCTCGTTGCAAGTATTGTCGACGATTTGAAGCAACACGAAAAGTTGACGATAACTATGTGGCCCTGGCTTTAACAACAATTATTTCACCAATTTTACGGCGAACGCTCGCTCGGTATTGGAAATTGATCGATTTTTCATTACAATTTTTATCAAATTCAATTTCAATTATAGAACATCCGTTCAGTTTTCACAGCTTTAAATAACAAACATTACAACCTAACATTCTTTTTAAATCATAACAGAAAATAAAATTTTTATCGATTCAATTTTTTTTATTATATTAAATGTGCTTTTCAGTCGTATGCAAACGGAAATTTACAAGTCATCAAAAGTCATTGAGACCCCGGCAGGGGGTTTCGAATCCTCGCGCCACGTCAGCGATTTTGTCGCCCGTCGCGACGACTTTTAGCGGGATAGAAAAAACGGAATCGCGCATGAAAAATGCAACGATCACAAATGGCCGCGCGACAATGCACACAATAAATTTGCGATTCGCTTAGAGGGTGGGGGAGGGGAGGGGGAAGGGGGCGTAGGGGCATGAGCGCCAAAATCGATCACGCCACGCAATCTGTCGTGTGCGTGTTGGGGTTGCATAAAACCGCGTTATATTTGCACGCAGTGCAGACACACATACAGCGGCATATGGATGCTGAGAGTTTGTGTACCCGTAATAAGTACGCGGATCATCCCCGTTATACGATGGCAGATCCAAGGCAAAATACCATGATTGCGAAAAGCATTTTCCGTTGTGTAACAAAAATGTTTCCATTTCCGATTTCGATTGTATCCGTTAAATGAAATTTAATCGACTCACATATTTTCGAAAAAACGAAACACTCCAATTTGGTGTGTGTGCCTTTTAATTTGGCGCAACTTTTTCCGTCCCGTTACAATCGGAGGAGAATATCATTCAAAGTATTTCAATTAATTCGATATGGAGATCTGGAATAATTGCGGGCAATATTAAACAAATAATCTCGCCGTTTGGATTAACTGAACATTCAAATAACATATATATGTCTCATTTATGTGGTCCTGAGGCAATCAATATGTCAGACTTGATACGAATATTCGCTCACGGATTCCAAATATTTGGTGTAACGTGTTACGCCGGTGCAAGTGCGTTCACACCCACGTCAATATTGTTCCACACATGAACGGTGCATTACAAATTTATGTTCACGGATCTCAAACTAATAGAATAATTGTTATTTCAATATAGCGGAATTGGTCGTGGATTATGACACAGCTTAATCGAACAATGAATTTTTGAAATGATTTCTTCTTTTGCTTAATGGTTGCAACTTAATGACACATCGATAATCATTAGGGTCTGTAATTAGTGTAACTTTACAGCTCTCAAAGTTCATGCTAAGATAATTTCACGTTATTATAATATAGTTTCAAAACTTTGCTATAGAGAAACGTATGTATGTGAATACCATACCTATGTACTCCCAAACCTGACTGAAGACTCTTTCAATTATATCATTTTCTGATTACAAAAAATGTGTGCGGCGAATATACCTTTGTTTCGATATTCACTTTGAGAGTTAAAATATATACCAACAGCATGTACTATTGGTTTATCGTGCGACGAAAAATGTGCACGACTTTTATTTTTGCAAGGTGGGTTCACCGAGGGAAATTATATTTGAAAATTTTCAACGTCTCGTTGTTCTTTGTAACAATTCATAAAAGAAAGAAAATTCCAAAATAAGTATATCTTGTATGAAAACATCAAATTGTACATTGTTTTACACGCTATAAAAAAATTTATTTTTTTTATGTCACCTGTTTGAAAAAAAGGCGCGATGAAAATGTTGTCTTTAATAGTCAATTTTTTGTCATTTTTTTTCATCATCTCTGAACGTACGTGCTGGCTAATACGCGTTGACGTCTATATTGAATACGATATACAGTCCGATAGAAATATTTACCCGCGGAAAAGCTTGAATAAAATCGACAAGAACGCAATAAAAGAGTGTGTGGATTTGCTTGTGGAAAATGGTTTCAATGGCGTAAAATTTTTTTGCATCGAATGGAAATAATAAATTTGTTGCGGACTGTGAGATACAGCAAAAAAAACCTCAAATCTTTTCAAAACCGTCTTCACACCTTTTGAATTTCCTCATATTCTAATCTGTTGCACATCTTTCTGGATTACTGAATAAAATGAAATCTTGATAGAATAATGCATCCTAAAATTTTTCGAAATCCAAACTTTTGATAGGACGAGGAATTTCATTTTCGGGAAGAGTAACGAATTTGACTACGGAAAAATAAGAAGAAAAAAACTTATATTTGAAAATTAAAATATTTCACGAGTGCGAAAAGTTGTGACGGAAAAAAATGTCCTAGTGGAAAAGTTGATATTTGAGAAAGTTGAAGCGGACGATTTAAGCGGGATCTAAAGCGAAACATTTACAGCATTTTTGCGGGGCGCGGTTCGAACAATGAGATCTTGAAAGAACACTTGAACCCGGTGGAAAAGAGGCTATTTCGCGAACATTGCGATGCATCATAAGCGATGGACAATGCAAAAGCGAAGGAACGGGAGCGAGGCGAAGACGCGGAGAATAAAGAAACGAGACGGCGGAGCTCGAAGAAAGTGCAAAAGGCGCTTTCTAGACGGAGGGAAGGGCGGGAGGACAAGGCGACAAAGTATTTTATGAGGGTACTGTGCGAGGATATCGACACCGACGATTGACGGATCGCGAGAAGAATTCGTCGGAACTTGAAGCATGTTTGTTGAATCAGGCACAATGGACGATTTCAGCGACAAGACGCTGTTCACTATTTACAACTTTTATTGACATAACTCGTTCCTTTTCTCCTCTTATCGCCCACCTGACATATTTTTTTATCGATCAATCTTTACCAAAAAATTTTTCCCGCAATAATATTTTCAATCCTTAATATTTTTCAGATTGAATATTTGATATTATATGAAATGTGCAATATCATTTATTATGATTTTTGCATGAATCTGAAGGTTCTTGAATTCAGATTTTTTCATTTTTCATCAAATTCAGAAGTCTAAAGAAATTTTATCTCCAAGTTTACAGCAATTCTTTTTAGAATAAAGTTTTCAAAATTTAAAATAAATTTGATAATCGAAAAATGTGCAAAATGTATCGCGAGGCTGGTAATAATTAATCGCTTCAAACAGTAAACATGGAGGATCCGTTTAGCGCCGGCGTTAGTTTCCTTATCGAGTTTTAGTTGCGCCGTTTGCATTTCATGTTCTCGCGTTGCCTCGGGCCATTCCTAACGATGCCATTGTCGGCTCCCTAGCTATTGTGTGTATTCTACCATCCTGGTTTTTTTCTGATTGGGTAGAGCATTGCATTCATATATTGATGAATAAAACAAATCGTCATCGTCAACCCAGTCGTCGCGTCTGCCATCGTCATCTCTGTTATCCTGCCTATTATCATTAGTCTTTGGATCAACGTTCGCTAATCGATCGCACATTCTTTCTTTCTTCAAATTTATTTCACCATTCTAAACCCTTCAAAAAACCCCTTTCCACCCATTGCTTTTAAAATTACAATTTTTTTTCTACTTTTCAAGAGGGACTTATTAAAAAACAATATAATCCAATGAAACTTCGACAGAATGTTAATCTATTAAAAAACATATTTGAATTTTTTCAGAATTTTTCACCGCTTAGTTGATGCGTAATTGCATATGAGAAAACAACATTTAACATTGGCTCTTATGGAAGAGCATGAAAATTTTATAACTTTGAAATGATAATGACAATTTTGAAAAATTTTAAACCTTCTTTAATAAGTCGTTGAACAATTAAGGAATTTATTATTTAAACGACAAGATTGTTCATACGGTTTTTAAATAATTATAAATGAAAGTTGATTGATTCTCAATTTCCTAACCTCTTAGTATGGGACTGATACTATCATAACCTACCAAAAATCGATCAAAATTTTAATAAATGAGTTGTTGTTTTATGAATTTAAGTAATTCTAAAACATTAAAATATTCTTAAAAATGAAGAAATAAATTAATTAATTTTTGAGATTTCAAAGTTATCACTCTGCATACAAATGCATTGGAAGGATAGGAACATGCCCCTCACCACCAAAGTGACCCTCCCTAACATTTCTTTTTAAAAACAATTTCAGTATCCAATTTTTCATTTTAAACTATCCGCAGATTGAACCCCATAAAATTGAAATCCGATGAAATTTTATTCAGTTGATTTATTTATCGCAGCGGAAAGACTAAGAAGAACAAACACACCCGTCAGCATCAAACATACGCAAACAAATATTTATTGATACGTTTGACGAAATTTCCAATCGCTCACCGGCATCGGCTTTAATAATGCAGAAATGTTGGAAAACACATCCGCAAGAGCTTTAAGCCGCGTTGCACGATTCGTTTGTGTTTCTTTTGTGCGCGCGATTCGTGTCACCTAATTTTATAAACAGGTCTCTGTTTCTTTCTGATTATTTATTTATGCTCGCGGTGGTGCGGCTTTTGAAACAGTTTTGAATTCACGGAATGTTAATCTGGAATTCGCCAAATAATCGTGCGGACAGCGCAGAGTCCTGCGGGCAAACTAAACAGTGTGCAACACAAGTCACACGGTTGGTAGGGCAAATACATAATATACAGAGAGAGAGAGAGAACGCCGGGGCCATGGAATTGGCGATTGTTGTGTCCGCCTCTCCTCCCACTCCCCTCTTCTTTATCCTTGCAAAATTTTAATTTGCGTAATGTTTTACGCTCCTTTTTTCGCCCATCTTCTTTTTATTCTGCGCAAAATTGCAGCAAAACTTTGTTGCCTCGCGAATCGGATTTAATTCACTTGGCTCTCTTGTGGTACGTGGGAGAGAATCCTCGCAAACAAACGTTCAAATTTTACACGAGCGTTCATAAAATAGATTCCGCATAATGCTCTCTCGCACTAATCTTGATCCTTTTTTTCATCGTCGGAAGAAAAAACTGATTAACATTCAGTCGAAAAAGTCGGTCAATTCGTGACGAATGTTGAATTGATTGATTGGCTCTCTTATAAAAAAAAAAAATTTCTCCCAGCATATAAAAATTATGAAGAGGAAAAAAAAGTTCCTCTTTTTTTAAACTTTAAATGTGATAAGGTGGATAAAAATCAGGATTTTAGTTGGGGAACGAGCCGAGCACATTGAACCTCGCTGAACGAGACGATCGTTTGCATATTCAACGGCGAATAAATCGCGGTATTTCGTTTTCACGAGTACTTTTCAAAAAGTATCCCCCGCCGGCTTTGAATCGTCGCGATACAATGCGCTTGATAACGCCCGAGGTGGCTCTCGCCGTCGTAATACGAATTTTTAATGACTGTAATCGTTAATGAGATGCCAGGCTATTTGTATCAATTAACGTCTCGCTCGTTCTCGCCGTTTCCTATCAAACATTTTTTTTACCAAGGTGTATATTTCAAATACAATTTCAATGCAACAGAAAAAAACACACCCCGTGAATGGCGCATAAGCTCGGATATAAAATTTCAAAAAGGCTGAAATACAGGAGATACAAAAAAAGGAGAGGTGATCGGTTCGTTAGTATTGACATTTTGACGGGGGAGAGTGAGACTCGCGTTTAATTAACAGTCTCCTTGATACGCGTCATAAGACTCGCGAGAGACAATGCCGCGACGGTCTTTTGACAGGAGGACAAAATTACACATGCCTTTGTCGCCACGATTATCATCCAATCATTAATTACACGTGATCGAATACTTTTATAGATACTGAGAGAGAACTAATCCGGCCATTGTCATCATCTTTGCACCCGAAAGACGTGCCCGAGACCTGTTATCAACGTTAATACTCGATTACCGTAACCGCGGGTGCGTGTCGCAGTTTCAATTACCACCGAAATAGTTACGCGGATTAATAATTAATTAGCGCTCGAATGCGCCGGCAAAACGCCCGCATTTCACGGCCGAGTTGATTCGAATTATCACCCAGACGTGGTTCATTAAGGCGCTCGTGAGAGAAAGAGAGAGAGAGAAAGAGAGAGAGAGAGAGAGAGGTGTTGTGCATTTTGCGCTGGGGAAAAAAAATTTTTTTTTCCCGAGGGGAAGTGAAACGGACTGCTAATTGAGGTTACAGCCGAAAGCCGAAAATGATACCGAGTTGCGACTACTGGGCGCAACTCGGAAAGACAGTTAGGGGATGAAAATAAAAAATTGTAAAAAGCTATCAGGAGCCGACTGACGGGATGCTGCAGAGGGATTTCTTTTGGTCGGGAAAGCAGTGTGCGGTGATGCAAACGAGGAAGTGTAGTGCAAAGCTGTACTCACTCGGCAAACCGACTTGGAGGACGATATCGCCAGCTGGGATGACGTCGAGGCACAGAGAGCTGTCAATCTGGTGTGATCGATTGGTCGGAGCAAGTCACGGGTGCCCGTGGTGGATGCTACTACGTGTCAACCCCCAAACCAACGTGAACGACGCGCTCTTCTTGGACGAACTGAGCTCTCCCCCCCTTGCGGCGCGGCTTTATAGCACCCCCACCCCTCCGGGCGCCCCTGCACGACCCCACTCCGCATCCCCTACGAAGGGAACGAACTCACTCGTGGGGGATGAATGGCATGAAGAACGGCAGGAAGAGCGGTTAGCTGGCTGGAGTCTGCAAGCCAGATCTTGGTGGCATCGAAGCACGACTAAAAGCGGTGAGACGAATTTTTGTTCGCGCAGGTGTCGTCTGGGGTCTGGTTTTCGGTATGTTTTGGGTCCTAGGCTTGGTAGACGTCTTGGAGAATTCGCCCCCGGTCGTGTCCCATCAGGTGGCTGCAGCGCCTGGTGGGGATCGTGAGGGAACCCGTCGTCATGGCGACCGCAGAGTCGAGGAGGGATGACGCGAAAGCCCGACAGTGGCATTGATCGCCGTGCCCGTGGACCACCGCGAACTGTATCACGTCGCGCAGAAGGGATGAATGCACACTCATACCCATGTCCTGGATCATGCTCATGGCTTGCTCATACGCCATCTGTACACCTATCAGCCAAACAGCTAATCAGGCGACCTTTCGCGTTGGCCCCTTACGAAAGGTGTATTCCTTTTCTAATACAGTTCGCGGGTCTGCAACAGCCGAGGCGCTACTGATTGGATCAATCTAATTGTAATGCGATAATCAGAGGATTTGCCACTCGAGGATCTCAGAATGACGATGTTAGAAAGTAGGTGACAAGCTGCGATTGAGCCATGAATGGTCGACGCTATCGATTCGGCGAGGATTCATGGATAGGTGCCGCATAAACCGGTGTCAGCGACAACCGGGCCGAAATGTTAAGTTGAATATAACCATCGATTAGGCGAATGCTAATGCAGATGACGGCTGCCGATGTTGTTAGAAAATAGATGACACACCAGGAGAGGGCTGCCGCGAAAACAGTCGGCCTCCATTGATTGCTTTGATACCAACGCAGTCTTCAGATGGATGCATGGACATGACAATGACAATTAAAGGAAATTATATATTGATCAGGGCGCCGCGCGCGGGATACAGAATCGCGCTATTAATTATCCTCTGCAGAACTAGGTCCCGATGCGGTGCAGCCGGCAACTCTGTAACAAGTAATAAAAAGGTATTGATTATCTGACATCAAATTTCACAAATGAACGTGTGTACCACCAATGACATCGACGGCTAAATAAAAGTCGCTGGATGAGACTGCTATGGGACGTGGTTTGCATTTTTTGTTTGTTTTTTTTTTTTTTTTTTTTTTTTTCGGGTTATAGAGCTGGGTAGGGTTTTGAGAGTCGTTTCTCTATCGCCCTGCCCGATCGGTGACTTTGATGACCTCTAAGATCCAATCAGTGGTTGGATATTTTCTTTTGTACGCGTCGCGTAAACTGACAGACAAGAATTTATTGATCTATGCAATAAACTGCGACTACACCTAAACATGGGAGAGAAAACTGATAAAGTACCTGGGCATCGTTGTGGCTGTGCGCTCCGTGATGTGAGCCCGCGTGAATTTATCTCCTTTACAAAAGTAAAATTTTAATATTATAATGGGTCTATTTACATATAAATTAATGAAAAACTTGACTTTACTTTAGAAGAAGGCGCAAGACGCCCGGAAGTGAGTCAATTTTATCATAAGATAAATTTATTCATAAGTATAGTTCATCGCAATGAAATATTCCCTAAACGTTTCGTCCTCTAGTTTCCACGAGTGCCACGTAAGTTTCTCATTTTCGGTGATATCTAGATCGAGATTCCAGAAACCCAAACCCCTGACATGACACAAATTTCTATTTGATTCGTAATTTTTTTGTTAAACTAATAACAGATGATTTGATCGATCTCCCCGTCACGTGTCGCATCTTTTTATGTTTGAAAAATAGGTGAGACACGTGTTTTTAAAACCATTGACCAAAGTTTGGAAAAGGGTGAGAAGTCGATGCCTCCCTCAAATTTATCTCGGGCAAATGAAAGGACCCCTAGTTGGATATCGGTTCTTCGAATTTTAGTTCGAAGACCAATTTCAGAGAAAGGTTATATCTATATACATAATTGCAGCGAACATCTCCAGTGGCAATTCTTAATTTGATCATAAGTGAAATGAAGAAAAATATTGGATGCGATGGCAAAGGAAGGAACAGAAAATGAAAGTGTTGGAAATTATAAGATAGAATGATTTTTTCTGTTGTAACTAAAAAACGATTCTTTAATAGAAAATAAGTGTGGGTATCCTTTTTTTAATTAACGACAAGAGAAGACTGTGCAATGTAATGCAACGTTGATATCGGTCGTTCTACTGACTCACACATGTACTCGGCTGTTTTTATTAGATTGACGCATTTAACAGAATTACTCAAGGTAAACGTTTACTGATCTACCTAAGATGGTTAAAACTTTCTACAAACAGTGGCGCAGAGATACGTTGCAAACTCGCTTGTGAAAATAAAGTCTTTAGATTCGTAGCAACAAAACTAAACTACAGTAATCCATGACGTATCAAAAAATGATCTTGAGGTAATTAAAACGAGAAAAAAAATACTAATCATAAAATTAAAAAAACTAATAATCTAAAGAGAACCTCTAATTCATATGCTGCTGAATTTCGACTGCGTCCGACCAACAAGTTATTCATTTTCATCCAAACGAACAATTATTTCCATCGAACTGACAGCTTTCCCATCATAAAGCTTATTTAATAAAATAAGCATTTTCATGCTTATTTTATCTCTTTATTTAAAATAGACACATGTCTATTGGACGGAACTTTCGACGCCAACAGGGTAGAAATTCCGCAAGCAAATGACAAGTTTACCCGAGCAACTTGGCAGAGTCTTTGAGATTGTTTACTTTGAACAGCCAAATAACAAGTAAAACTCAGTCGAGAGCAACCAGTTTGCCAAAATGTGTAATTGTATCGCGCGGAGGGTTGGTGTTCATTCGAGAGATGAACTGACCCAAATTCAAGTGTGACAATACGTGACAAAGGGAGACGCCGACCCGTGAACGCTGACCCTCAGATGAGACGTCTGTGGGTCACGCGACATCTGAGGTATCGCCTACCGACACGCACCGACAATATCCGAAATGCAACGCAGCCTGGTGTATAAATCAGCCCGCGTGAATCCATCGTCTTTTGGGCCAATTACCCTTCTCAATTTGCCGTGTCGTTAATAGAATCCATTAAAACTGTGATGGAACATTATTTGCCAAGCCGGAGGTACACGAGAACGTTTATTGATCCAGATGCAGCGGATGATTTATATGTGTGTCAATGTAAGGATGTTCCTCTGTACCATTACACAAATGAAGTTAGAGCCCTAAGGTCCACCTTTGTACATTATTAATGAATAATTGTTTCGTGCATTGTCATAGTTGTACGACGGCCGATGATTAATGTTAATCGAGTTGAAGTACAGCCCACTGTCCGATCATGTTAATCACACAGATGTAATTTGTAAAACAAAATTGAATCCAGTTTGTTTGGCCCCTCTCGTTTGGCCACTTTCATTTAACCTGATTGTTTTTAATTTGTTTAGATCGCTTTTTTTTTCGCAGTCCACTATTTTCAAAGCTAACCAGCTTGAAATTCAATAGCCACAAAAATGTATTCATAATGGACGCATGATGAACACCAACTATTCCCGATAAATTTTTTCAGCAGCGACATTGGAGGTGAATTTTCAAAGTGTATAAACGGGTGGTTGGTTTAAAAATATGCTAACGAAATTATCTCAGCTTCGAATTTCGTGAAGTTATTTGCTTGACCTGAAATCCATCGTAAGAATTTAAGTGTAAAAATTATAATATGAAATATTCGGTTGGCTCATTTTTGTATAAAATGTTATTGGAGTTAAAAATTTGAATGAATAAAATTTTTCGCTCGTGCTGCAAAATTTGAATGCACCAACTTTTGAGCTGATAACGAATCGTTTCCCGCAATGAAATCAGCGAAACAATATAAGTTGTGCTCGTACCGCTTGCTTGACCGCATCCCATTCGATAAGACTCGTATTGAAAACAACAAAACCGCCATTTATCTCTTACCTAAACACTATACTCGTTTTTTAATTAGACCCGTCAGTTTCGGCTCGATAAGTTGATACAATTCAGCAACTGAAAATAATTTCGCAGCAAAGAAACGATATAGAGCCGCTTCGTTCACTCCTTTCCCCCGCACACTCGCAATGTCTGCGTGTTTCGCGAGAGCACATTAATTAATGAAGTTTTATATTAAAATATCCGCGCAGTGCTTTTTAATTTGAACGCGTGATAACTCGCCTGGACCGAGATGAATTTTTATTTTTTTTATCTCCTAAAGCTCTCTTCCTGCGTACCACGTGAATCTCGCAATCAACAAGGAAATCAGGCACGGAATGCGGTCGCGGTTTTCGATCTCGGCTGATATTCACGGTGATCGAACGCAAAAGAAAACAAAAATAAACAAAATCAAAGGAGGGGAAAAAAGAAGTCTTCTTCTCTCGTCTATCAAATATATTTTTAATTAAATTTCGATTCAACGAAAAATCGAATTTTAATGTTTTTTTTGTTTTTGGTATTTGTTGCACGCGCCTAATTGTTTATAGTAGTTTATTTATTATATCGAATCGCATAACTCGTAATAATGGCCTACATCACGAGTGGATTTGCATTCAGAAAGTTCCAAGTTGCCAATCGCGGATTTGACTTTTCTTCTGTGTTTGATTATCCACTCGGCGCAACTTGTCCTAATTCGGGATAAGTACTGACACTTACCCTCCTTCGTGCGAACTAATGCCCTCCGCTGAATTCGACCATTATTCCACTTACGACGAATCGAAACCAAAAATGGCAAAATAAAATATACGTACGATTCAGCTCGGTTCATCAATCAAAAAGGAAACTCGAATGCATCCGGTGAATAAATTTCAACTTCAAGTAACAGTCCCTTCGACGTAGTATATCACTTGATCGAGTCTGATCATTCTTGATTTAAGTAGACACATTTTTTATGATCACAGTCTTAGAATCTTCGATATTCTTTTTTTTCAACAATACTAACACATGTTTTATCAAAATTATTGAACGTCGTCTCAGAATAAAACAACGGATCTTGAATTGTTAGAAAATATCTTATAAGTAAATAATTAAACAATTTATTTTCAACGCCTCAGTTTTAATTATTATTTTTATTTTTGAGTTGAACATCTAGTGCTGAAAATGTTTGACCTCGTATCGAATTTGCACACCACCCTACCTTGGACCACACCTGGCCCTGTTCTGAAAATTACTCGTCCATAAAAAAAACCGATTGGCATAATTTTAGTTTCTTTGATTTTGATGGTACATCCCCTTAACAATGGACGGAACAAGCACCTTCAGCAAAGCCAAGATGACAGTGAAATGGCAGCGGTGTTTCGTTAGCTGGTGCATTAAGCTGGAGCGAGAGGGACCAGGCGCAAGCGAGACGGAGAAGGCCGGGGGAGCATTAGTGTGTACCGGAGATAGTGTTCCGTCAGTGGTGTAGAGCCATTGTTTGATAGGCACAAAACAGCCCAACCGCGTACAAAGTGGCTGGCTGCGTTACGTTTACATCGGCAAATCGAGAGAGACGGGGCGAGCGCGGGCGGACGACGGGAATAGAAATGCAGCTTGGTGGGATGGATACGTAGACAGAGACGAAGGAACGGAATCACGGGGAGTGGGTATTGTCTACGGAGCTAATCAAAACCACCCCTTTCAGCAAAACAATATAGAGTCCATGCTAGCAGTGCAAGCTACTTTGTGTTGCGCGCGCCCCTAGCATGTGCAGACCTTTTTCTTTTCACGCGCGTTCCTTCATTTCGTACCGACTCATTTTGTCGTTCCCTCTCCTCGGAGTCGGACATTGCTAGCAATCGAACGCCGATGTTACAAGTTGGCACCTAACCGAATTGCTTACCCCTTTTACAGCTCGAGTCCTGGCCACTTGGTGACCCGGTAATTAGGGACCTTGGGATAGGTCCGGACGGCGCAATAAGACGAGCCCTCGAGGCAGCCTCGAAATTAACGCTTCAATTGGTGATTAGATATTGATGTTTTGCAGTGACGTACATTATGACTTTAATGCACTGTTTTCGGGCCAATTTTGGAGCCGAGAGGCTGCACGCTCTGATTACTGTAGGGGAATTCAATCATACCTAATTATATGCTGATGTTAAATAACGCGATTGTTTGGCTATGGCATTCAATTAATTAATTGGTCACGCACGTTAATTAGTTCTTCGCTTAATTAAGAAATGCGCCTATCATCAAAATCGAATGGTATAAAGGGTAAGTTAATTGACGATGACGTGTACGATTCGGTCGATGCTTTTTAAACAAAATTTACCAGCCCTGAAATCAGTGCAAACGGTGGCTGACCTAATCAAGATTTGTATCACTGTTTCCAATTTGTCACGCTCAATAAATGTTACACGGATTGAAGGTTTATCGGTTGCGAAAAATTAATGTCATAAAATTGTGGCTGACCTAATCAAAGTTTACATCACTATTTTTGTTCTCCCCGTAGGATTTCGAGTTGGCAGAAAAAAGTTTAGATTGGAAATGATACTTCTAAAAATCCGTCAGTCAATGTGTCCCGGCGTTAAATTTCCGTTTCTTGGATACCTGCGCGTAAGCCGTTCATATTTATGGATCCGGGTGGCTCGCCACGTGTAGCCGCTGCGAATGTCCGATAAATCTATTACGGAGCCCCGGCGGGACTCGCGAAGGTGTGACGGCGCTTTGCGCTCGTGGATGAGAGATTGGTCGCAGCCGAGCGCATCCATCTCGATTACAAAAAATTTTTCGCCGACGTGCGCGGCCACGCGACACCCAAGTGCGTGCACCGGCCTAAGTAGCCGGAGACACCTCTCTTGCTTAGAATATATTCTTGCGAATACGCGCGGGACCGCTGCGTTATCTACAAAAAGTTAGCCCATATTTCCTTGTATCGCTCTCTTTTATCCTGACCTCTCTTCGGCTTATCAATTTATGAACCCAATTTATCATCACGCTGACAACAATCCTACGTCATTTTTTTTTAATACTGCAAATTATTCACATCAAAACTTTCGTTTTCATTTTCAGTTTAAAGATTCCAATGTCTTTGTAAATACGACTGTAATCATGAAAGGGTTAGCAAACTCTGCCCTATCGGAGCCGACCATTTTTGTTCATTGTTCAAGGTATGATCAATGGGAGAATAAAAAAAAGAGAAAATTTTTTAAGAAGAGCAACACGGTAAAAGTGCAATGGTTGTCGAATGCACCTCGGTGACGTTGTGATCGAATGACACGAGCGACGTGAAAAAGAGCTAGTCACTTGAGGAGCAATTATTGTCGGCCAAATGAAGGAATGTTGAAAGCGATAATCGCCGATAGAGTTGAACAAACGAACGCACTGGGTTGCGAGGAGAGGGGGGAGGTGGAAAGGGCAGCGGAGGGGGTGGCGAAGACAACAGATGGATGAATGGATGGGTGGAGAGATACATGTACATTGAGCGGGTCTGTGTATACCGCGAGGGTAGATCGGTAATACGACAGACGGAAACGGCAAAAAGAGAGTGCCTAGCGGAGAATAAAACCGGGAAAATTGTCATTGTGCTGAAAGATCCGCGGGATAACAATGACAACGGCTGACGCGGCGTCCCAGCGACTACAGATCATCCCTGGATATTAAAAAGTCGAGATCCGTCTCGATTTGCGCGTTCCTTTACGTTTTCGATATCAGAAAACAATGCGGCCCACTTGCGTGGCGCTGTCATTCAGCCCGTCTTTTCGCCACAAGTGCCTTCTCGATTGCTGCCTGCATTATACGTAATTTTATAACAGACCAATTAAGTACTGATAACAAAACGATCCTCTAATTAAATCACTCGACGAACAAGCAAGAAAAATAATAATAATAAAACGACGGGCACAAATCAATCGCGATCAACTTGTTCGTATGGGTTACATACAAAAGTTTTAATTTTCCCGACGAGCGAAGATTTGACAATTATTGAGGAAAAAAATGAGAGGGGACGAGAGAGCAATAAGGTTTCTCTGGGAGGGCCGTGGTTGTTGTTTCCAGTGTTAACACTCGACTAAAAGGGAGGTATAGAGACATTAATACATTGCACTGTGTCGGCATGCACTGCTGTTGTCGATCTCGCGTGCGTGCGCGCGTCATGCAGACGCGATACGTATGTAACTTCTCGGTTGTATGTGACGTCTAGTGCTCTGTCAGTGACGTTCACTCGAACCACGCCCTGAAATGATGTCCGTCCAAGTGCCACGATACAAACGAACAGTCATCAACCTTCCAAGATTTGTTTTTCAACAAGACAACCTCTTGTCAACTCTTCGCGTCATCTAAAGTTTCCTTTTTTTCAAATGATATAGCAAAACTCACTGAAAATATTTGGTGCATCCCAATCTTTAAAATCTTTATCATTTAAAAAAATTCCTTTAAATGAGATGGGCCTTCATTATTTACTAATTTAGTTTCCCACTCTGTCGCAAGAGGAGCTGTTCCAATAAACATCCTTGATTCCTAAAAGAAAAAAAGAATTGTTAAAAATAATTTAGAAATCTTCTAAAATGTTTAATTTATTTTATTCATACCTAAAAAGATTTTGTCACTAGTTTCCAATCTCGTCACCAGTCGGGGCTGTAAACAAAATCAAAATTTCAACTCCAAAAACTGAGTACAAAACTGTTTTTATTGAATTGAAAAATAAAACTTGTACAATTTTAGAATAGAGTTTACGTTATAGAATGTCCGTAAATCTTTGGAGTGAAAAAAAATATGTCTTGTGGTGTACAAAAAAGGCCGATCGAATGATCCGATAAAGGCGGACCGAAGAAAGAAAGCCAATCGTTTCGCGAAAGCTCGGGAAATTTGTCGTCCATTGTGGACTGGTGGACGCATAGGAATGTAGGCGGAAATCGCTCACTTGGCAAAAGTAGCGATACGATGTATTATGACGGTGCATCGTGCTGCCGATTGAGACAGTGTGCGTTCGACTTTCGCGGAACGAAAAATCGGCCTAGCATTGTCCGTTACGAGTGGCTATCTCGTCGGACATTTCCGTATCCGAGTAACAGAACGGGTATCCCATATCCACTTCGCCGCAACGGCACCGCGCTCTCCACTCACCGCCATCTGTGTATGATCAATATTATACATCACGTACTTTGTCATTGCACTCATCGACTCCCGAACAATCCTATCGATGTTTCCTCCTCCCACCATATTTATCCTTCTATTTCTTCAGGCTACTTTTACATCTGCTCTCGTCCCCTCCCCCTCCCCATCCACATTTTTTTCCTCTCATTTTCTCTCTTTCAGATGTCGAGTTTTTGGGAAGGTCCTCCGGCACTTTTCGAGACGTGAAAGGAATTTTTGTTTTCACTTTGAATCTTTTTTTCTCTGCCTACGATATTAGAATGTTAGATTCATTTTTAGACGAAGTTTGATGACACCTTTTATCTACGTTCTAAAAAGAATCAGTATTAAAAAAAAAAAAAGAAAAAAAAGGAAATCATAATTACACTTGAAAGTCATGATTTTCAAGAAGTTTTCCGAGTTACAAAAATGTGGACTCCAAAGTTGGCCACCACAAACAATGGCGAAGAAATTTCGCGAATAAAATAATAGAGCCGAGAGAGAAGAGAGAGAGAGTTCATTGATTGAGCTCATTTGGTGGTGAGTTTTATTTCGCGGAAAAAACTTCGTCGCGGTCGGGAAATCCGCTTCTTTTATCCGGACGAAAGTTACGCACAACAGCGAGCGATACTTCGGCTCGGGTCTTATTCAATATGAAGGAACGGAGGCGCAGGACAATGCGTCTCACTATCGGAGCCGACGAGCGTCCGCCAATTGATACCTCGGAGGGCACACGGAATAGCCCTCTCGGGGACGACGCCAACAAAGACAAAAGTCCGGCGCGATCGGCAAATTAATTCCGGATCCTTCGGTAGGGCTGCGTGCACTACTTTTTTTCTCTTCTTCTGCGGCCCGATCCGCGTTAAACGCGACGAAGAAATACGAGCGGCGTTCGTAAATTTTGCACGAGCCGGAGAAGCCCGCAGTCACTAAATTGCCCGGCGTTTGGTTCTTTTTGCGTGACGTCACGCCTGCAACCGGGTTGTTTATGCCGGGGAAGGGAAATTTTGTTAACATGCCCCGGAATGGTTTACGATTCGAAGCCCCCGCAGCATATAGATGCGGCTTTATGAGGCTCTCGCGAATGAAATTTATCGCTCAAGTGTTTATTATATCTTTTGTTTCTTACCGTTGACGATTATGCGCGGGAACAATTATTATTTTCGTCTCGCAAATTTAATTACAACGAAACAATTAAAAAATTTTATTTTTAAGTAAAAAAATTAGGTGTATATACACTCCCACTATAAAATTTTCAAAAAAAAAAAAAAAAAAAAAAAAAAAAAAAAATAGATTATGTTAAATTTAAAATGCTTATTCAGGAAATTTTTTCATTTGTGGTAAAAAGTGTACAGAGGTAAAGGGGCATCAAAATTATATCAATTTCCATCGTCACTGAAGTATCTTCTTATATTGTTACCAGATAATGATAACGTTCGGACGATTTAATAGGTGTTGAAACGCAAATATGCAACTTAGCGTTTGGAACAAAGTTAAATCCAAATGTCAAAGTTATCTTCGCATTCACGAATGAACCGCTGGCAAACCAACAGACCGCGCCGCAATACTGGCAAATCGATCATTAAACACCCAAACAGTTAAATTAACTATCACGCGATATTAGTCCAAACTTCGTAATGCATTGTCATATTAATTTCCGTTTTTTCGAGTGATTAAACTCATCAATTTTTTATTTATTTTTCATGTTTATTATTTCACAAATATATTTTCAATTCACCAATTTTTATTCAACTCACAAAAAATTATATACCAAATTAGATGGATTATAAGATCGTTCTAGAGGCAAGTTTTTCAAATATGGTTATTTCTGAATTTTTTGATTACTCGCGTACTCGAACGTGTGATAAATGATTAAACAAATTTGTAAATGGATTAACATCATTTCGAGCATCATTTGGCTTTTCTTTTGCTCATTTGTGCGAGCAAGACGGTCGTTCATTCGGCGTACAGTTTTCCAAAATTTATTCAGCGTCCGGTGCGGTAAGTTCGAGGGCTCGTTAGGCGAGCTTCCTTAAGAGCTCTCGTATACAACGGGATTTTATGGAAAGTGCATCCAGTCTCTTTGCATCCATTTACCAGAAAGCTATAAGTGCTCGTTTGCTAAATATAACGATTATCCTACATCACAAAAATTGTTATTGGCCAACACTTGTCCGTATGTATTTTTGATTAACTTCGATCTCGCGCTCCCCAATCGACTTCCCTTAAATACAGTTTCGACGGATGAAAAACGGTTACCTCAAAATCTTTTTACGGTTCGACAAATTTCGCAAAACATGTTCCAATATAAATTTGAAAAATCTTTTTGTCGAGATTTAATGAACTGTAAAATAACTTTAGGGGGAAAATTTAATTAGATCTGTGATCAAAATGAATTGATCGTGATCATTAATATAAATAGACGAACATTCTGCTTGTAATAACTCCGCGCTTGATTGTGTATAAATATTAAGCGCAATCAAAGTTGCGAGACAAGTCGCGTGGTACGGAAATGCGACACTCGAGAATTTGACGCGATTGTCATGTGCTCGTGTATCTGTCAACGAAACTTGGAAAAAATAATAATAATAACCACTAAAAATTGAAAATAAAAAAGATAAATTGTTTCCAATATATAGTTAACATTTTGGCAAATTCTGCACTCGACGTTATAATTTATTGTTGAGCAAATGAACCATTGACATCCGCCCTTTTCAACTGATGCACCCTTGTGAATTTTCAATAACGAACATCGACCAAGACTGAACGTCGAATTAGAAATGAAAACCATTAAGCTTGAAAACTTGATGCACAATATGTGCGCTCTGTCAATATTCAACGACTAGAAGTATCACTGCGTTATATTACCAGCGATTTTATGTTGTCCTTAAATTTCACATGGTTCGGGTAACACGATATATTAGAAACCAAATTTGTTTGCCCCGTTTTACGACTGGTCCAGGCTGCATCCCTTGTGTCATTGGTTTCTATTACAGGCCCGAAGATAAATAAATGTGACATCATCACTGTCAACTAAAATTAATTTTCCTCCAAACACAAGAGTGCATCAAAATGTTTCAGATGAGAATTTTTTTTTTAACATTTACTATCATAACTTGCAAAAAATTTGCAGCAAATTTTGTAAGGCTTAAGAAGATTATCTGTTGGTATTGTTGGAAAGTTAATTGAGCAAAGATGAACCTAATTTCCATTTGTCACTTTTTATGCGATGTAATTCACTGACAAATACCCTTGAGCGAATGAATTTTCATAGCTATTGACCTTGTCGCGGTGGCTCTATCCAGCCGATACATTTTTTATGGACGCTTTCCCCTTGCGGCGAACAAGGGGAGCCAGTTTTGACTTATTAGCCTTTTTTTCTTTTTTCTTTTTTTTTCTTTTTTTGAAAAATGACACGGACCTGTTGGTTGAATTAAAGACATTTAGTAAATCCGGTTCTGTTACATTAGGTGAACGATTACTATCAGAAATCATTATGAGAAACGCTTTGGACTATCTATAAATATTCATTTTTAAGTTTAATTAGTACAATAAAAATAATTTCATTTTTTCAAATCAAATTTAAATCAAACTAAAAATTGTTTTTTAAGTTCAAAAAAATTTCGTGTTATAAAATCACTTTTTGTAACAAAATTCATTTAAAGAAATGACACGTCTCGTGTTGGTACGAAAACTCTCAAAGCTCCAAGAAACGAACTAATCCGCAAAACGGCCTTCAATAATCGTTCATGCGATGTTTTTCGTCTGAAAATTTTGCAGCCGAGATTTGTACCCGAGTCATAAATTTACAGAGAGTTTGTTATATTTCGCAGCCGAGCAGGTGCCGGGAGAAGTTTGCGCAAGCCGACAGGACAATTATTGTGATCGGGAGAAGAAGGACAGAAAAAAAGAAGCAGAATAAGATTAGCGGAGCGCGAGCAATGCTGGGCGAATATCAAGCGGTGTCTCGCGGGAACAGGCACCAGGTGCCGGGTTAAATGCCCCGGCTTAGGTGTGTCTCGGTTGGGCCAGACGAGCGTTGCTTTCAAGATCGCCGCAAGATTGCTCGGGTGCAAGAAGCGGCCTGACGCGTGCGGCCGTCTAGACGGCAAAACTCTACGTGACCGGGGATCCGCAGACGGATCCGCGAAATGATTTACACGAATATAATACGTGCCCGAAATTACAAAACTGTGCTAGGTTTAATGTCCCGTGATTGAATCCTCCTTATTCGGTCATTTCAAATTCACTCCCAATTTTATGTCAACGATTTTTCAAACTTTCTACAATAATTCTCTTCGTACAATAATATCAATGTCCTGAGAATTTAATTCAATGATTAGATCATAATCAAACCTTTTTTTTTCTATTAGAAATTCTGCCACCATTTTTAGCAATCATTTTGTTCTATTATTATAAAAATAAGTACTATTGGGGAATTAGAAATAATTTCTTTGTCTGTACCACCGTGTACACAATTATTTTAAAATCTTACAAAAAAAGTATATTCTTACCAGCAGTTTCGATTTTTTGTATGAGGACAATTGTGACCTGTAACAAAAATGGAAGAAGAAACATTAATTGACAATTGATTAAAACAAGACATATGATTGAAATAATGAATGATTAATAAATATTATTTCAGTTGGAAAAGAGAGTTTGATTTAACTGGTCATGTTAATGAATTCGACACAAAATTTCATATCGAATTTCTGTCATGGGAACTGAAACATTATGTCAGTTATTCAAATCAAGCAACACTCATTTCGTATCATTTAATGATTCGTATTTCACTAATTTAATGAAATTTATTCATATTATTTGGTCGGCTTTATCCATATTGGTGAAAATATTAGTATCTATTTTTTTTTTTTTTTTTCATTTCGATACCAAATTATCGTTTTGAATTCAAAACTATCATAATTAATTTCTTAAAATTTACAATTCTAATAAAATTGCGCAGTGAAATAATCCATCCCTTTTAATTTCAATGGCAGCTTTTAAATATATTCTCCCTCGATATTGGAAGACACGTGGTAATACCTACAGGTCGTACAAATTGATCAAACTGTACAGTTGCACTTGATACGTGCAGACGCGTGAACCAACAGCTTTTCGATCGGAGACAATAAGCTCATAAAAATTTTACTGCTTTTTGTCCTTTTCTTTTTATACATTGTCATTGAAAGAATAGATAGAACCCATGCAAAATGCCCTGTTCAATACAATATTTGTCCACAAGCCCAATTAAGATCTCGCAACCTTCTTTTATACCCTCAAAACTTTCATTCTTCAGTCACATTTATCATAATGGTAAAGTTCCTCTAATTGTATCGTATCCGATACAAAAAATTGTTCTCGTCAACTTTTTACCATTCAAAAAGTTCACCAAGCAAAGGACCATTCCTTACAATACTTCTAATAAGAAACATTTTCTTCAATTATGAATTGTAAATACAAAAGCGGGCGCCAAAATGCCTCCATTGTGAGGGTCTGACGAGACACCTTTTGCCACGTTAGGTTCGGTCAAAGTGCCTTGGGATATGGGTTCGACAAGACTTGGCGACGACCGGACTTTCTGCAAAAGTAAAGCGCATGCATCTTCGCGTGTAGGTGACTAACAAGTCAAATAATAAAATACAACGAGTACAGCGTCCGCGGCGGCGGGGATCCAATGGGAAAAAGGGCACACTTCCGTGGCGCCGTTCGACGTCGCACCGGCATCGCGAGGAGGGTCGTAGGTGGAGCCTCACGAAGCTACGCCCAATCTCAGACAGGTGGAAAGTGCAGGTGCAACCTATGTTGAAACATTCTCTCGCTTGTAAACAACCTGAAACAACACTAACTGGTGTCCTAAGCCGACGAGATCACATTAATCGTGACATACGTTCGACATAACCGCGCGCAATTGTGGTTTCTCTAAGCCCCCCTGATGTTTTGCAAAAGATTTTTTTTTGTCTGAAACATAAAACTTGGTGGGAACAATAAAATTCCAACTTATTCAATTTTATTTCATTTCATTTTTTCTACTGATAGAAAGTTATCTTGGTTATGAAAATGAGACATGAGTGGTGAAAATGGTCCTCTTGGTTCAATAAGATAAGACCTACTTCCGCAGTTTAGGAAAAGTGTCCTTGACGCAAAACTGGACAAATAAAGTTGAAACACTCGGCCTCGTTTTATACTTCCGCAAATGCGCACGATCGTAAAGACAACGTGGAATGAGCGACATATCAAAGAGAAAGACCATAAGCTTGATGCCGATGCCGACGAGCAAAAGGACGCCATTTTCGATGCCACCGAGAGATAAAAGTTCGGAGACCATTGGCACAATGGCTCGCTGAACGGACGCAACAACTTTTACAGATACGTCTGGAAGCTTAAAAGTGGACCTGGACTCTTTTTCATCACAACACATTGTGCCCTCTCACTTGCCTAAAACAAATTTTTCACAATCAAAATCATAAATATATAATTTATCCAAAAAAAAAAAAAAAAAAAAACTGAAAAGAGTTTGCAAATTTTTAAAGATAACAATTAGAAGTAACTATTTGTCTGTTGAAAAAGTGATCTTGAGTTTTTTTTAGACATGGTGAGTATTCCACGTACATGACGTTCGGACGAGAAGCGTGAGCACGTAGGTTCGTATATCGCGACTCAAGGAACGAGTCAAGGTGATGGAAGAAATTCCAGAGGTTGGCCGAGTGCACCTCCGGGGGGCACTGCAACTTTCATGCGCAACCGAACATGGCCGCCGAACAAACTGCCAAAGAAATGGACTCAGTTCCGAAAAAAAGTCCAGTCATTCAGATTCCAGCCTGGTTTTCCAATTGGAAATTGATTTTTGGCAGAGATATATTTGCAATGAGATTGAACAAGAAGTCATTCATAGATAATTTTCCCGCTTCGGAGTTGCCTTTACCATTTGTCAAAATTTTACCATACAAAAAAATAGTTTTGAGATTGTTTTATGAGGTTTATTTCAGCTCGGCGAGGATGATAGAATTTTCATCAGCCGGAGAGGGAATGAAGATTCACCGTTATCTGATAATGAGTACACAAGTGCGATGTATTTATTCATCACTGATATAATGAGAGCTTCTTTTTATGATGGTGAGATTGCCGATAGCGAGAGGATCAATAAGGCACGTACGTCGAACATTTTATCGGTTCCGCTATGGATGTTTTCGTATTGATATCGCAAATTAAATCTTAATAGAAGACGCGAAAGTATAAAGATAGGCAGAGATTTGCAAAATTAAATCACACATGATGTGACGAATACGTATATAAACACTTGTAAAAAAAATATGTTACATTTTGAAATCCAGACTCTTTTTCCGGTTCCATTTCCTCCATTCAATCAAACAACCTATTAAAAATCCACACCGATGAATGAAATTCCTATAGCTTATTTGATAATTTTTTTTGCCTAAACGTTGCCGATTTGCAAAAGTTTTTATTTCAACGAATGCGGCTTGATTTTATATGGATGAAAAAAAAGTCGCATCACCGATTCGATTTCAACATTGATATAAATCACAAATAATCTGTTTTCATTTCCTCGCAAGGCTAATAAGAAATGGAGTTTATTCAACATCAGGGAAACGGAGATTAAACTGGATATAAAACAAGCACCGTTTAATCGTTGCGCACACATTTTTTTACGATGAATCTGATCGAGCCGCACGCGATAGAGCTAACAAATGATACACTTTCCATTAGTGCCGCGCGACTGTTCAGAGGTTGTATGATAAATACGAAAAGTTCGACAGAATAATCCAGCACGCAAGTTCTCAAGCACCTTCCGCCAGGTCTTTAATATGCTTATTATTTGAGTTGGTTCAAAATTTTAATGAACAAGTTACTCATCCATTGCTCGGGATCGGACATGTCAAACCTTTCTAAATTGTTATTGATTGAGCTGACAGATTTTCTTGACTATTTGTCTTAAAAAATAAATGTGGGTCTCAAAACTTTTTGATGTACAAAATCCATGAAAAAAAAATATGAAAAAAAACTTGCAAGAAGACTAAAAGTAATTATTATTCATAAGTATTTTGATTATTATTAATTAAATTTCGATAATAATTTTAGTTATTGAGAACTGGAGGTAAAAGGTGTTTGATGGCAATTCTTGTATCATCAAAGTCCAAAGGAAAAAAAAAGAAATAAAAGAAAGAGTTAGCCAGAAGAAAAGTTTCAAGTGCGGAATGCGCGCGGTTGAAAAACGTACGTGCGTGCGTTATAATGACGATGATTATCATTGTTCAGAGAAAGGACGGATCATACGATTTCGTAGTTTTACGTCTACGTTGGAGTTTGAATATAAAATGAGCTTTGTGCGGGGTGTAGAAACGGCGAGAGGTAAAAGGAATAATTTGAAATGGAGCCCGCATGCGATACATACACGCCGGTACACTTTAGGCCAGCTGAATATAAGTGCACGAGTGTGATATAAAAATACTATCATGCGTGTGCGCGTGTGTGCACGTACGTCACGATATGAACGTTGTACGTCAAGCTTTGCCATAAGTATCCGCTCACGTGACTTCATTTTCGCGGTTCCCGTTGACAATGCAGAGAGAGGTTTGCGTCACTTTATGTTTTGCCCAAATATTTTCACATTTATTTAAAATGTTTTTTTTTCTATTTTTTAATTCATCAAAATTAAGAAAACGAAAATAAAAATAAATAAACCTGCAGAAGAATAAATATCGCAGGATAAATATAAGGACGCAAGGATCATCAAAAATAAATCCCTGCGATTAAAGCTGCGGAAAAAAGGTAGAATAATATGTCTGCATATATACAAACGTAAGAATGAAATATTCGCTCGTCATCATTCCGTCTTATGAATATGATTCGTGTAAAATTGCAATTTCGTTTGCAAGTTCTTTTGTCGTGCGACGGAAGGACAATCACAGTATTTCAGATAAAAGTCGAATGGATTCGTGTCGATGGTGGATGGAGTTGGCTGATACGAGAGCGAAATTTGAAAAGAGCGCAGATGCTGACACAAGTGAAACCCCCTCCGTCACGGGTTATTCAAATTTTCAATTGAGGAATAAGAAAAAAAATTTTTTCGCCGCCTTCGAGTGGCTGCTTCTTTTTGTAATGCATTGCCGATATGCATCGTTGCGACTCACCGCTTGACGTATTAAGAACATTTTTAACCAAAAACTGCTATTTTTCAAAAGATACAAAAAATTATATTCGACTTAAACATTTAATAAATAATTGATTAATTAATCCCCATTTAGCTATACGAAGGTTATATCTTTTGTACAATTGTACAATTGCGTACAATAAATTATAAATAACAAACGAAAAATTTTAAGTTGTGAAATTAAATAAAAGGTGTCTGGTTATTTGACAAAAAGTTATTGAATAAAAATCGATTTGCAATGGATGCCCAAGTTGAGCTTTTTTTAGTAATTTTCGAAAACGCGAGCAAAGAAAGATTGTATTGCATGAAGAGAGTGGAACGGAGCGAGAAAGAGGTTAAACAATGAACGAGGAGTTATCTGTAATGGAATAAGTTGGCAACAATGGTATATTGTTGGTAGGATGGTCGCTCCGCCGTGTTGACGGACATTATCACCGGAAGTTGCGTTTCCGTAATACCGTACTCGGCACGTCAGAAGACGTCAGTTGCATGATTCGCGAATGTATGCCATGCGAGCTCGCAAATAGGCTTCCATTCAAATTTCGCGAGCGCCTATCGAACTATTTAAATTGCGAATAGAGAAGCGCCTCTATCGCGCCACTACCGCGACTAGTCATTACATTTGAGTTGAATTCATCGCGATAGCGCGCCTCCGTACAAGACGCGCCGAGAAGAGAGAGAGCCGCGTTGTTCATACACTTTATTTGCGAGTTGACACTCGTTTTCAAAGTGCTATTGATCAATTGCTGACCTCGTTACGTTGCAACAAAAACAGCTGCGAAAAGCCCCTGCTGCCTGGAATGACCTGCTTTTCATTCTCGGAAAGCACAAAAGAAATGCAGAAACAAAAAAACAGAGATTGACTTTGTTTCGATGCCCTTGATTAAAATCGTGCCCTACGACAATGTGTTGTCCAGCCGAGATAAACAATCGGGAGCTGCGGAAAATCCGCATCCAACCTCTGGAAAGTAGAAAAAAAGGCATTTGAAAAAAAGGAAAACTACAACATGTAGCAAAACAGAGAGAAGAATGTTTTGATTAAATTCTGGAAGGTCAGTTGTTGTGGAACTTTTATGTTTAGCGTCTTTGATGGTGCAATGTAAATAAATATCTGCTAATGAAAAGGCTGTAATAAACGTCTATTAGAATGCCAAGCAATCTATCAAAAAGTCTAACTCGTCGGGTCGTGTTTGAGTTAAACTAAGTCTGTCAAACAATCCAGCGTTCACCGGGGTATCAGTCTGCCATCACCCTTTCCGTTTTCTCATTTCCGTCTACCACTTTCATTGTTCCGTAAATTCAACATTATTTTTCTAACACCCGTCGAGGGGCGAGAGACACGCTACTTTAACTGAATTTGCGAAGTTATCTTAACTAATTTTGATCCAATCGTCGGCACCGGATTATTTAGTTATCCTACTCCACATAAACAAAAGCCGGAAGCTCATTCGGTTTGTCAATTTAAGCGAAACCATACTCTGTCCTCATATGCCTATCCATTCAAATTCATTGTTTCATCCATCCAACACTCATTTAACCATGATTCTTTAATTTAAAAAATGTTCTAAAATTTGTAATTTTTTATTTGTAATCTTGTACTAAAGTGTTAACACTTTAATTCTGGAACAGCACGAATCAGCATGGATGTGAGGTCAACCAATCAGATCGCTGGATTGAACAATCTTTGATTGTATGGTGAGTCACGTGACTATTTCATGTGTTTACATTCGTTCTTTTCATAGTGCTGTCTCTTTTTAACCCATTTCCGTCTTTATAAAAAGGCAGCCATATTGAAGAAGAAGGGGAAGCTTCCAAAAGTAAAGTGTTAAAGTATTAAATTGAGTTACCAAAAAAGGTATAAACACGAGTAAATGCGCAACAACAATTTTTTTGAAGTAGATTGAAACATCAGAATGATTTTCTGATAAAAATCACGGAGGTAATATTTAAATCTAAACATAGATGATGCATTGAATTAGGTAAGAATCTATCATCAAGATTTGAAATTTGACAAGCCGTGACGAAAACACGAGCTGGTGTGAGACAATGAGATGTAACGATAAGTGAATCGGTACATCAAGACATCGAATCATCCGTTTAATATCAGACGTGGAAGAGTAGTTGGAAAGAAGCTATAGCGGCAGGCAGATTTTAATCCTTGTCGTAGTTGGGGGACGACGTTGAAGTGACTTGAAGTCTCTTCAGGCGAGATGCTTAATTCCACCCCGTTCCTCCGCCGCACTCTAACTTTAACGCGCCCTTCCTGCCGAGCTCTTGAGTAATAATCTTCTGTTCCCATATTATTCGTCATCAAAAAGACCTCGCGTTACGACGATACATCGTGCACGCCTGGCTACCTCCGCATTGTCTCGGTGATGTACATCGAAAATTCTCCAAGATGCCAAACGGCGCACTAATAAAGCTTCCTTTGATGGTTCAGCTTTAAAACTGTTTGCCCCCGACCAAAAAATCGACGATGACAGAAAAAAAGAGCAACTACAGAGGAGCGTCCTCATTCCTATCATCTAGCTACTAATGATGGGATGCACTCCAGTGTCCCCAATTCGGACTCAGAAAGTGAATTTACACCAAAATTGTTGGATCGGGAGAAAAAAAAGGCAAAGACCCTCTGTGTAGCGGATTAGACGAAAAGCTTTGTGCTTTGATTAGAAATTCAAAAGTCCAGCCACGAAAAGACATTTCATCAGTATAAATTGGTAGCATGAAAATGGCGACTTTTGTTCTGTCGCCGTTTCCTTTTACATTACGTTTTTACTCTTCCTTTTTTTTTTTTCGTTCCTTTTCGAATGATTTTGTACCACCTTTGCTCGAAAATGTATCTGTGTCCTCGAGCGCATTGCGCCTTTCATCTCTTGTCTCTGCAGCAGCCGAAGCACTTATACACTCAACCTCTCTCTATCTTCCCTGGCAAAAAAGTTCTGTCTTGTTCTAGTCTTTCTGTAGGCCGGCGTACACCCCTTTCCTATCTCCTTGTCCGCACATCCTTTTCTGCTTTCCGTGCTCAAGTCAACGCACTCCTCCCCCGCGGCCTTCCTCTCTCTCTCTGCCATCGCGAACGCACTCTCCCACTTGGTCGTCTAGAATACTTTTGCCTACTGCAACTCAAATACATCATGATTTTAATTCTTTTAACTTGTTCGTAATCCTCTTTGCAGACATCTCGCAATCAGAACCTGTGTCACTTTGATACACAACACGTGCAATTACTTCTTTTACTTTCCGCCCTGAATCTTGATGCTCACTTTTCTTTTACTTCTTATACCAAACACACTTTTTTAACAGACTTTAAATGAATACTCGAAATTTTTTTGCAAATTTTTTCTCTTAGCTGTGGAATTTTTCATCTAAATAATAAGTTATTTGAAACTAACAAATGGTAATACAGAAAATTTTTTTGACTCAAAAAGTCACTGTCAAAAAATGTTTGTTTCAACTTTAAGGAAGTTAGAAAGTAATTTTAAGAGAGTAAGTTTGAGAAAGTTAGCCCTGGCATAATATTTCGCAAGGAGAACGAGATCAGTAGATCCAAGAAGGTTTCATGATTGGCTATAGTGGTCTTTAAATGGGTCTTAACCAGCTTGTCGTACAAACCCGCAGTTGGCCTATGTTAGAACAAAGCAGCGTACGGTGAAGGGGTTGCATGCGAAATCCCCACCGTCTGTTTGCGGTATTATTACATTCGAAATCGAATCCACCACGTGAATCCTAAACCCCCGAAGACGTATTTAGTATATCCTATACGTTTATTTGCATTAATCGGTTACACTCTTATTCCATGACCTTCTAATTACATATTATCCTTAATTTACAATTCATTTTTTATTAGTTAAAATAATATAAACAAATTTTAAAGAAGACAATTCAAGAAAAAGAACATAAAATAACAAAAAAAAAAAACGAATAAAATCGCGTCAATTTGACTGTATTATTACTCCAAATTTACGATTCCGTGATCTGTGAAAAAGAAAGTTACGCGAAGCATCGCGTTCTGATATCCAATACCGTTTGGTTGGGGATATACACTAGTGGAAGTGCGGTGCACGAGTTATGGTTGTACTTTCGCGGGGATACCATGTAGTGTGGGATCACCATAAGGTGGGATATTCCGTGAGGCCAATGTCAAAATCGCACGGAGGTCGGTCCCGTCGGGAATTTGCAGATCACCCGTTATGCCGCAAGGAAGCTGATGGGTGAAGCACCTCTAAACAACCCCGGCTTTCTTTCGCTGCAAAAAAAATGACCATCGAAGTTCCTCCGGTAATCCTGGTGACGAGCACTATCTACCGACTTTTTTCTTTTCCATCACGGGGCCCAACAAGCTTCCTTTTATTTTTGCCTCGCTCGTGTATTTATTTATTTGTTTATTGCTTTTCTTTTATGCTACAGGAAAATTTCGAATTCCATGTGCCAAGAGGAGTGAAACCGATCTGGAGAGGAAATGCACTCAGATGGAAGTTTCGAACGAGTTGAAAACATTAGATGTGCGGCTAAAACGTTTACGGACATCGGGAGCGACTTTTCCGCTTGTAACGTAGCATGAATAACTGATGGAACGATGCTTAGGGTGAAGACCGGGTCCGCGATATAAATTCCAGGAGGTTGTCCTGTCTCTGCTCCCCCGGGTACCGAGCCCCACGCCCCAACATAAGGGTTATATTTGATAGATATGGCTCGGCTAAGTGCTTATCGTATTTCTTAAGATGTGCGTACCTCCCACGCCACGGACAATCCTTTTACGCAATAAATTAATTTTTAATTGTACCATTTACCATTTTACGACTCCCGGCGCAGCGCCATCTACCGAATTTATTGCCGTAATGAAGTCGATGCGCGCGGATGCAAACATCAATTAACTAGAGCGGATGAATTTTAATGTCGTGATTTCGGTTGAGTCAACTCTTTGATGTCACCAGAGGGGAAGAAAAACAAAATGTGTTGAGAAAAAAAATTTGTTTCTTCCATTTTAAAAAAATGAGAAGTAAATATGTCGGACAATCGAAAGGTGTTTCGAAGTTACAGATGCGAAGTTTATGTTTAACTAGAGTGCGATAAATAACCGCATGATAAATCCCGCTGACAAAAATGGCAAATAAAGGAGTGCAGAAGGCAAAGAAAAGCATGATATAAAGTTGTGAGAGCAAGATGCGAGTAGTCTCCGGAGTACCCAAAGCCTGTCTCTTATGGTATTCTTTTTCAATAATCGTACAAAGGGTTTAAAGGATAAGGCGACCCTCGGTCTTTCGCCGATACGTCTCGTTGTTACGTTTTCTATTCACCATATACTTCAACCTTTTGCTTCCTTTTTTTTCCAAATCTTTCTTTTTTTCTTTTTGGTCCGAGTCACCGCAACTTCGCTACCGACTGCGCCCGTTAGTAACACCACTGTGACAAATCAAACCGCGCATCTCTTTATCGTCGTGTATACTGGTGAATCAATTGCACCCAAACATTATTGTTAAGTTTATTTATCGTAATTAAAAAAATGTATTTTTAAAGTGTGCACAATTTGAATTAAAAAACGCATAAAATACCACTGATTTTATAGACATTTGTATATTTTTCTAAAAATATTAAAAATAAGTTTCATCCAACGTTGCTGCTTCCATGGAATTGAATATAAAAACTACCAAAAAAAGAAGAAAATCTGGAAAAAACGTTGAGCCAGCGTTTTCCATCATTACTTCTAAAATTTTAAAATGCATCCTGTAAGTGATACAGATAAACATAATGTACAATCTTTCAACGGCACACGAGAGCCATTAGGTTATTAAAAAAGAGCGGCACGCTAGGTTTGTCGCAAACTTTGGCTGACAAATGTAAAACGACTGGCGGGACAAAGGACCAGAATTAGCCCTGATAATTTTGCGTTTCGATGTGAGAGCGGTACGTGTACCGACCGCGACGACCATTGTCATCGTGGTCGTGCACATGCCCCGCGCAAGGAAGACGTAAAAAACAGCCAAATAAATGGAAATGCGCGCACAACGGGGTGAAAGCTAATCGCGAAAATTCCACAACACTGAATCACTTATAGTGCGTGTGCATATCTCGAACAGCTTTTTTTCTGTACTTGAAATTTGCCACATCACGGAACAAGATCTTTTTCATTTTCGTAATTTGCTGATAAACGTTTTTGTTTGTGTGCAAAACAAAAAGAAAACAAAGAACAAAAAATGTACCGAAACCACCGAAAAAAATGGCATTCATAATTTTCAAATTTTTCTTTTGATTCATTTTGTTGTTTGTTTGTTTGTTTTTTTTTTTTTTTGTTACTTATTTTGTATTATTTTAAGAATTCAAGCTGAAGATTTTTACGACTGCGACACACATCGCACGTGAAAGCTAAGAAACGCAAACAAATTGCGAATACAAATCTAGAGCAAATGAACAATGCCCGGGAGAGTTACTAGCTGCTAATTGAAATCAACCCCCCGCGCGTGCACCAACTCTTCGCTCGCTCTTTTCACCCACTCCCGCATAATCGCCTCGCACAGATGCGTGCCCTGCTCTGCTTCCTTCCGTTTCGTACAACTTTGCTTATTAAAGACATTCTAATGGACTTAGTAAAAAAATTATATGTAAATACACTTTCCGTCATTTTACATTTCCAAACGAAGCAAATCTATTTCCGTATTTTTGTTTCATACTTCTGTAGCTGTGAGGAAAAACCAGTTAAGTGCTCTTTTGTACATTTTAAGTTGAAAACATATTTTACGAACTCAAGAAAAAGTTTCTATGGGGATAACAAAACTATAATTCACAAGTTTCAACATTATTCAGAACTCTAATTTTGTTTAAGAAAATGTTTAAAGTTTTAATTTTTTAATGTTTTTAACTGGTAGTTAAACGGTTTTTCCTCACAGCCACGGACTTTATAATAGTAAATTTCAATGGTTCAACAAATAAGGAATTAAGAATACGTGTATTTCAATTAAAAAATTGTGATTGTTTGTTTTTTAATTCAAAAAATGCACCTTAAATATTTTTTCGAATAAAATTTCAAACCGAAATTATTCTCAAACCACTTTCATTAGTACAGCAGTCTACCTATTTCATTTTGCATGTCCGTTTGTTGACTAGCGCATCTGACACTTAGTGCGTTTTTGTTGAAATTAAGAGCTCGGTAATTTTCCATCAGAGGTAGTTTTCCGTCCTGAAACAATGTCTCTGGAACGCAGACTAATTTTGCCCGGCCAAAAAGAAAGTCGGCCCATTTCAGCACGTGACCATTATCATAACTACAGTATCAGAAAAGAGAGGTAAAAAAGAACATGCGCCGGCGTTACTTAATAATTAACGCGCGTCGTGCTACAATTTACCACCGAGCCGGTCGGAAGAAATTCGCGCGACGCTCGTCGAGAGTCATAAGTATCAAAATCTATTTTAAGTGTGAGAAACTGATTGCGATTCAGAAAGGGCGAATGATCGTATTTCACGTCTTCTCGGGCTTAACTACTGGACGTTTTTAATTTCCCAAAGTTGCAAGAAAAAAAGGGAATGGAAATTGTTCCGCTCAAGTTATATGGTCGAAGCTATTAAATTAACACCTTTGACATCTCCGCATTAAACGTTATTGATTCCCGAACGCGAAATTCTGCAAAATTAATTTTCCAAATTCAATTCAAATTCAAATACTTATTCAGTTTCAAGATTTTCATCATTTAAAAAGGAGTCTATTATCGCCGTCGTTTTTCTGACAAAATCACGATTTCATATATTTCTTTAACAATTGTTCTGAAGGTTCTTGAAACGAAAAAAAAGGGGGAGTCGCAAAGACACGCAAATGTCATCAAAATATTTCAAAGATTGCGCCTTCTTCTCATCCCTTAAGCTTTTCTAGGATTTTCCTCCTTTCAGAGTAACATTTTCTCGGCACGGCGTCGGATGACAAAATGACAAAGGAGTGGTCGCCCGAGGCCAGCGATATTACCGTTTCCGTGGCAGAACTATATGCAAGCTGTCTGGCCGCGCTCACGAAAACAGCGGCCGAAAACGCTCTGCGTGATTGATTATGCCCTGTGTAATTTAGGAGGCCTCCCGAGCATCCAAATGCGATTGATCGCTCGCGCGAAGAAGCGCTTGTAAAATATTCCCAACAGTTCACCGTGTTACCGTGGTGTTGATGCAATCGCAAAACCGAACACACCGAATCCAACTGGGTCGGACGGAAAATCGAAAAAAAAAAGAACACAAAAAATGTTTATCCACAACTATGTTTGAAGCATATGTTTTACATCTTCCGTTCGAGTAAATGAACATGCAACTGCTGAAAAAAAAAACCTGTTACAAAAGAAATTCCGAGAGAAATTCTCACAATTCCTCACTCAACATTTTTTGTATAAAAAAATTAAAAAAAGATGTGCTTAATTAAAAATGCAATTGATAAAAATGAACAATCAGTAATACTGTCAATTTAACATCGTTAAACGTATCTACATTTATTTTCTGACAGTTCTCCGTGTACTGTGACTGAGAGAAACAAATTTTTAATGTTAAATCAATATTGTAACGTTCATTATTCGTTAGAGTTCGCATTGCTACTTCTGTAGTGGCTTCAAAGCGGTTTAATAAATAAGCGCGTATCGCTGACAGTGCGGTTTATAATTTAGATATCGCAACATTAACCTACTTATGCGAGCACACACCATATCCGATAACGCGCAAGAACAAAGATGTCATTTTGCATCCGCCCCGTTAGATTATATGCTCGTGTGTCTACAAAAATCGTTATCATATAATTAATTTACGAAGTTGATAATTGTTTAAACAAAATATAACAATTTCAATTCCATTCATGTCCTATATTTTTCATGCAGAATCATAAGCTGCGAGTGCCACGTAGTGAAACTATTTAGAACTTTAATAAGGATTGAATTTAAAATTTTCTTTTTTTCACTATAAAAAACATTACTAACCATTAATTCAGAATAAAAGAAAACATTAATAAATACAAAAAAAAGTGAAATAAAGATTCATTTTCAAAGCGCCACCTAGTGAGAACAAGTTTCAAAAGTCACCACCAGGTAACTCTGGAACTCGCAACATTAAAAAAAACCTTTTTTTTTTAAACCAATAAAGAAAGTGGTTGATCCCAAAGCGGACCACCGTAGACCGTAAACTGGAACCGCGCGTAAATAATTCGGCCAAAAGCGACCGGTGTGTGCTGCGTGGCCTGCATCTCTCCGCATCATGAAATCGTAAAGCGATTGTTTAATGCCGGAATTAAGGCACGCGGAAAAGTGTGTCGTGGACAGGGACGACGCGTGTGAGCCTGATTTATTCAATTCGTGTGTCGTTCGGGACAGCGTTTAAAGTATGTAAGAGCCGCGTGGCGTAAGAGAGCCGGGAATGAGATGCAGATTGCCAGAGGCCACTTCACTTGCTGGCGCGAGTGAATTTTTAATAACGCCGCTGTACCTGCGGCGACTCGCCGTCTCTCTCTCGGCGGAGAATCTCATTGTTTTGCGGACGTCTCCACGCAAGAATGCGACGCGCACCGCGCGTACCATTATAACGTGGCCAGGCAAAAGACGCCGGGCTAAAAGCAGGGGCTGCCGCTGAATTACGTCTCGCGCGAAAACGACGAGCTCATAATGGGTCCTGCCCACTTTATTCCTCCTCGCTTGATATAATAATTTCATTGATTTGCCAGCAGCACAAAAGTTTTGCAATGTTCGAAAAAAATTTATCAATCAATCATGTTGAAAAAAAATAAAATAGATTGCTCATGCGGACAGAGGGGATATGTGCATTTTTGGCATTGAAATGTGGATGCCAAAATATGGCGACGCAACAATCGCAAGGAAGCTTCCAATCAGTGGGGGAGACTAGTCAAAATTTTCGAACAACACAAAAGGAGTTTGGATTGTTGCGCGTCGAAAAAGACGAGGATTGCAGAAAGTTTGTGTAATCGCTTGAAACGGAGTGGAAACTTGACTATGAATAAGGCAACAGCCAAGCATCGGGGAACATTGCGAAATGAAAGGTTATAATGGCGGAACTGCGTGAGAATAAAGGGACTGAAGAGGAGGGGAGGGGATCAACTCGAATGGGAAGAACCAACTTATAAACTGGAGCGATATACCTTTTCACTGGAACCTAGAAGATAACCTCTGACCTCCGATATATTCTTCTTCGTGTGAATTCGTTCGCCAATTATAAAAAGCTGCGACAACAAAGTTTTTGGACTTTTTTGTATCAATTTTTTTTGTTGTTTCGTACAGTAGAAAACCCTGGCGCACATTTGGGCAAACGTACGCTGTAACAGATATTTGCATAAAGGTGTACGAGAGCTCAAGAAGGGTAGACGAAAAGATGTTTATGATGGCAATTCGTTTTCTTCGTCTCATTTTGTTCAACTCGCGGCTTAAGATGCCCGTTAAAGGGAAAAGTTTGAGCGGGCGAATAGCCAAAGTTTAAGTGGGAAGCGTGCCACGCGCGCAAACGGTCGCGCTCGTTGCTAATTAAAATGCCGAAATCAGATCCGCATGTCTCATATTACGAAAGAAAGATGGTCGTGTTGTTTATATATTCCGGGGCGCATCTGGATTCGGTTCGACAGCATTGTGCCCGTCGCTTTTTCGACGTTTCGGGTTAAGGGAAAAAAGAGAGAGAAGCGGAAGAAAACAGGGGATGGGGGTTGAGAGGACGGTTTTACATAACATCAAGAGGACGTTTGGCAAAGAGGTTAGGTCACTAATGGAGGTTAAAACACGCTCAAGTGAGACACGACGAGGATCACCAAGATCGTAAGAAGATAATGCAGATGACACGTATATTGATCTTTTTATCAGACATACCCGACAAAACACTTGTGAATGTACTGTGCAGTTTTAATCACACTGATTAAATGTCACTCATTTTATGTAATTTGTCATTCTGCACATTCTTTCTAACTACGATTATTATGTATCCAAAAATTATCTAATAGTATATTGTACAGTATATATTATATTTTTTATATACAATGTATATAATTCCATAGAACCATTAGTATAACAGAGTTACTAAGTAGTTTAGTTTTATTTTATTTATTAATTAGTAACTAAGATAAAGTTGAAATTTCTTATTACGCGAAAACAATCACAAAAACGTGCAGATATTCGAATGACAGACGGCATTACCGCGTATCATGATCGCGACCAGGGTATAACTAACTATATATCGTTCAGTTAGGAACAGACCAGCAGCAGCAATGCAGCGGACATGTCGATAGCAGGCTTCAGCAGACGATACATCTAACGATATCCCCATACCTCGGGAGATCAGAAACCCCGCGTTAGAACCAACCCAACTTCTCGACCAATACTCTCATTGACCAATCCTTATACAACCAAAGAAGAAAGGCTGCTAAATCGGTGAAAATTACTGGATCAAAGATAAAAAAATTACCAATCGTGAAATGAGCATGACTAATTCACAAAACGTACCTTTGAATGTCCGTTCAAACGACCCGACGACGAATTAATGACCCCGTTTCAAGAGTGACCTTTATTTCTAGCTCTTTTTCGGCGGGCACTTGTAATTTGAACATCAGGATTTGGCAAAAGAGAACGAGGTCAGCGAGCGAGCATATAAACAGCAGGATGATTTTGAAAGCAGAAGAATTACAGCGACAAAAAAATTTGACAACCTCTGTACGGATATGTTTGTTGGGTTTACAATAGTTTCGATTAACCGGTCGGAGCGGTCAACATTTAGCGAGCCCTCTCGGGTCCCCGGCTGCAATCAACGTATCTTTTCGTGCTTTCAAAAAGAAGAATAAATTGCCAAATCAAAATTACGATCATCCGATCGGGGCTGATTGAAACGTCGCTTAATGGTATCGCGGACAAGACGGGATTAAAACGTGCCCGCTAATAATTGAACGACTGTAATCCGCGCAACTGGAACGCGAACAGCGACGCATTTGATGTCGCGCAATGAGGCCAGAAACAAGTAGCGGGTAATTCGCGATTAGAAAGAATGAATGATCTGATTTCGGCGAAAACATCTTGACCTGAATTAGCACGGGTGCCATTGTACAATTGTCCACAGCCGGATCTAATTAGACTCGATAATTGATGCTCAAGTGTGAATGAAAACCGGGTCAATTTGTCACCTTGGAAGAAAAAAATCATTATAATGTGGACGACAAGAAAAGAAGAAAAATTCAAAACTGTGATGTGAAAAATGCTTAAATGTTTAAGTCGCGAAATTTTAAATAACTTCTGATGGTGTTTTGAACAAGAAAAATTTCCCAGTAAACTGAAGGAGAAAAGAAAGATTAATTCATAATAAAGTTCAACTCAAAAATATAATCCTCAAGATTTCTCAAGTCGAGGGAGAAAAAAAAAGTTGAGAGCAAAAACGGTTGCATCTCGTATTAAGATCCATACATATTCATGCGTGCGTGTGAGTTAACACATGCATTTATTCATGGCTGTCTGTGGGCGCGTCGCAGTAATATAGCATCTAGCCCTAGTCTAAGTGTATTACTCGCGCTCAAGGGGTGAAGGAGAAATCGAAAAAATAGTCATATAGGAGGAGATGGCTGAAGACGGAGCAGAAGGAAAGGAAGTCGGGGCGAGGACGGAAAGGCTTCAGTACGTGGCGCTGTACCCCACTAATGGCACCCTGGGGGTATCCTCGGAGAACCCTCGCGTATTTATTATTTAGCTGTATGTGAGTCCCAGCCTGCGCTTGGACGCTCAAGGATTTATCCACAAACATCCGCAAGTCCGCTGCTTACAAACTCATTCCAATTGCCATAACTTTCGTTTTTGTTCGACCAACTTAGAATTAATAACTTAGATTTTATCAGACATCCGTTCGCAATTTTTTTCTCTACCATTATCAGAATTGCTTTCTGATTTGGAAAGATTTTTTTCCTAATCGGAACATTTCTCTGTGTAGGTTTTCCACCAGTTGATATGATTATTTTTCTTAATCCAAAGTAATTTAATAAGTGAAATGTACGAAAATATTGTTAATTTGCAAAGTATGAAAAATAAAATTGAAAACAAAGAATAAATAATGTCGATTGATAAACGAATAATGATCATCTCCGCTCACGCCCACGCATCAACTGAGCGGAATTATTATTATAAAGTAGTCTAAAAATTGGTAGATAAATGATAAATCGTCCGTCCATCAGGACCGTTAGCGAGGGGGTCGGTTACGAGAATCGAAGGGGAAAGATGAATCAAATCCAATATTGATTCGGATTAAATCGTAACTTTCAAGCATCGTACGCACAAAAGTGATATGTAATTTACCGATAAACTATTTCCACCTCTGCGTAAGCTGTTGTTTCTTCAAGGCCTCCTTTTTATAAGTGTCTGCAATCCTTTTTCCAATTTCGCACTCTCCGCCTTTTTCAAGTTACCTAAAAATCATAATTGTTTAAATTAAAATTTCAATTTACATTTCAGCCCTATTTTAACAAAAATAGAAACAAGATAAGATTCAACAGTTTTTTTTCAATAAAGAAATCAACAATTCAATTTCAAATTGGAGATGAAATTGCGTATTTGAAATAGGGAGGAAAAAAAAACAGAGTCAAAGTAAAACGGCAAAGGGAAAGAGAAGTTTTCGATGGCGATATGAGTTTGATATCCACATCTCTGTTCGCAATCATTAAACAAATGAACAAGCGAAAATCGTGAAGAAATCGATTGTCGTGTCTAGTGGAAAAAAAAAAGAAAAACAAACAACAACATACGCAGTTTGCGCGGCAGGGAAATGCATGCCTCGGTGGCAGCAGCTGCGGGACGTTATTGATACTACATTTCTCCCGATTTGACGAATTGCCATGCTGGACTAATGGTCCGAAATACGAAGGACGGCCAATCGGCGGCCGCGGTAACGAGAGAGAAGGACCGCCGGATATTATTGTTCGCCGTAAAACTATAATCGTTCTCTATATTTCTCCATTGGTTTGGTTTTGTTCCAAGGTATATATGAGAAATCAAATATAAATGATGGTACGGGCTCTGAGGCCGATTCCGCGTACCTGACACTTTCAGGTACCCAAATGTCGCGGCCCGTGTAATTATTACCATACCGCGTGGCGATAATTTATCATACATTCGTTGACACGTGAAATACTGCAACGGCTTGGAATGTTGGGGTTCAAAAATAAAAGAAAAAAAATGATGAGTGATGTTATTGGAATTTCAGAATAATGCTGAGAAATGGGCTGTGGTTCGCAGATCGAAAGATATGCCAAACTTTGAGCATTGTTTGCCGATAAGATTAATTTTTAACCAACTGTGCAGCGAGATTTTTCATTCTGTTTTCTACGTTCAATTTTTATAATTGGGTAATTCTAATGGAGTGATAGAATGATTATGCGTCTTGAAATTTTCCTTAGATGGCGGTGATTACAGAAGAGATAAAAAAAAAAGAATAAGTAGAGAAAAATGGCGAGACAGTTGATTGTGAGAAATTAGTTTAAATATAGCATGATTACACAGCGGGCTGTGAAATGGAGAGTGGAATTATGAATGAAACAATGAGAATTTAAACAATGAATATGCAAAACAAAATTGACAATACTTTTGGTATTATGTTCATAAAAAGCACTTTTTTCATGTTTAACGAGCAAAAAAATGTTGTAAACTATTGACATTATTACGACAAACTGCTGTTTTTTATGAAATGAATGCAAGATATGATAAATGAAAGGCTCAGGGATACTCATAATCAAGTTCCAGATAAAGAAAACAAAATTAAACTAATTACATATTTTTTAAGTTTTAAACATTTATGATATGAAAAACCCTAAATTGAGAAACAAATTTGTTTCATTTTTGTAATTGAATATTCATTAAATGGAATATGACACGTTATCAATTTTTTAGTTCATGTTTCAATTTAAAAATTATTTTGCCATTTAATAGGACGAATAAAATTTTACTGTAATTAATAATTTATTTCTATTAAATTTATAATGAAGATGTATCCTTCATAAATATCATTTTTGAACAAACACATCGTCTGGTGCTGCCACCTGTTAAACTCCCATTGAAACTTATTACTTATTTCCATGATTCTTCTTTATCATGACATGATCAGGTAATTGAAATTAGATGATAATATATCGACACAAAATCATAATTATTTACAAGTAATAACGAATAAAAAAGTAGGTATCTTTAAAAATTGAGAGAGATCTTTTTAGAATTTATGTTTTTCTGAAAATTATATTAATTACCGATTTCCTTTTTATATCCAAGCAAATTGAGTATGTTTAACAAATTTTCAAAATTTATAAAATTAACCAAATGTATTGATTTTTGTTATAAATTATTCTATCACTGCATTTTTTTGGAAACGATGGAAAACCATTTATTTTCAGTTGTTCAATATCCCAAGCCCATTTCATCACACATGTTAGAATCGGAAGATCCATTAAATTCCTTTGTAATTCAAAAAGTTACATTCGATTCCGCCTCGTATATACCTATTTTGTGTACGCCCGTACAATTGTAAAATCAAACAATAACCGTCACGAAAAAGTGCCGAAAAGATACACCGGCAAGATGACAGGGTCGGGTCAAATCAAAATTCAAGTATTGTCGCAGTAAAAGTTTGTGATACACATAAAAGGAAACATATGCCGAAAGAACTCGCTTATATGACCGTAGTTCCGCGGTAAATAAACCGAGGGCAAAGCTCATCTAATTTTTCACTTGAAAATAATTCAAAGAATCATCGCTGATTTAAATCCATTGAGACATTTTAAGCCATGAAACACTTTTTTTTATTCTCGACTGCAATTAATCAAGTGTTGAATTTTATTCTACAAGTTTGTTATAACAAAAATAAAGGGATCATATTTTTCAATAATTCTTGTAAAATAAATTAAAAATTAAAAATATTTTTCCCATAGATCACAGTGACAGATAATTTATTACATCTCTTGAAAAACAAAAAAAATGTTAAACCGATCAGATGAGTTTTATTTGATTTATCCAAACAATGTAAAAACCAACGTATTTATAAATCCATCCATTCAACGGGCAAATCAATGTCTATTAAGTAGCTCTTAAAAAAATAATAGCACAAAAATATTCGTACCAAGTCTACACTCAAGACTTCCCGTATTTATCTTGCGATATACGTCACGTGTTATAACGAGATAGAATTACATTCACGACACCCTAAACCTCTCCATTTGATCCTACGGAGACCACATTGGACACAGGAAAGAAGCATTAATACAAAGTCAAATCAAATAAAAGTTGAGTAATAAAAAAAAACATTAATTTCAATTATCAAAATTAAAAAAAAATCCAATAAATCACATATCACTATTTTCACTTAGATTAAAAAGAAACAAAAATTGTTATAGAAAAAACCCCGAAAGATGAAAAATCAAATTGCGTCACATCAAATTAAAAAAACGTGAATAAAAATAATCAGCATTGGCCTGCAAGAAGTTTCAATTGCCATTGGAAAAACGCGAATAAAAATAATCAGCAATGGCCTGCAAGAAGTTTCAATTGGCAGTGGAAAAACGCGAATGAGATAGAGTCCGAATTTCTGTCCTCACTTCCTCCCAGACTAAAAAGTACCTCGAAAGGAGAACGAAAAAAAGTCCTCTCGGACCACATGCACTTCATTGAGTAGCCGATGATTTGTATCTTTGTTCGTTCGTACAATTGTAAAGTCGGGCACAAAAAACGAGTAGAATAATAGGTCCTGGAGGAGGGAGGAAATCGGAATGACAGGGCCGCCTTCATGCAGGGGCCCAAAATCGATACAAGGAAAAGGCGCCCTCTCGTTGGACAAGGGACGCCAAGTTGGTCGGGCCCAGGCAGCGCTTCACCGGTTTGCGGGCCCTCGAGCCGGTCGAGTGGAAGGGGACCAGGGGGCAAAAGCGCATTCCAAGGCGGAACGCCAGCCGGTGAATGTGCTCTCGCTCGCGTCCGCTTTGAAACACGACTCGGATTTTGCCTTTGTTCTTGCACCGACTTCTCGGTCCGGATTTGGGCCTGGTTCAGTGTCATGTGAGAAGCACGACGATTTCGTCTCGGGATAAGAAAAACCAAGTCGACGTTTGGCAGTGCAACGTGAAGGTGGGTGCCGAAACGCGCCTTTCCACACAGAGACGCGGAGAGATGTTTCGTTTTAATAATAGTCCATCGGTCACTTTCCCACGGCCTCGCGTTGAACGCGCGCTCCTCGCTTTCGATGACGGTTTCGTGCAGCCTCCGATTTGGGATTGTTTTCATTAACCACTTCATTGATTGCGAGTGCGACATAAGTCAATTTTAATTAGGAACGTTTTTGAATTTACGAGATTTGGGGCGCGCGTTTTTTGAGTTTGAAATCGTGCCTGTTGCGCGTGGAGCTTATTCCGATGCATAGTGCAATGTTTCGTGACGCAAACCGTCTGGTTTGGATGCTGATAACGGGATCTCGCATCTGAAATAAAAGTGCGGGAGACTTTAGTGAGATTGTGATAATGTTTTTGTTTATTCTAACTGATAAAAAAAAGCTGATAAAAAGTGTACGTTGAACGAAGCTCACGATATCGGATGTGAAAAGTTGGGATGTGGAAACTGAAAGTTTGCATTTCGTGTCGCTCTTTAGGTTTGGAAAAAAAATGTTTATCCACTTAGCGAATAAAGTCAAGTAGATGGATTCATAAGATTGACTGTTACAATAAATTGTCCCACAACATTGAAAAAGAATGGTTACAAAGAAAGTAATGTTGATATCGAAGTCATCCTTTGTATTTTGACATTCAATCAAGATCGACTGTTTTAACGGTAATAAAAATTTGAAGGTTATCTTACAAGTTTACAATTCAAGTAATGAATATATTTATTTTATCGCCATGCATTAAAGGTTGATGCGCGAATTCAGCGAAGCGATACAAATTTATGAGATTAGATTCAGGGCTTACGGTATTTTTTTTATTTTGTAAACCCGTCGAGGCAAACATTTAATAGTAAAAAATAAATTACACCGAGCGCACGACCGAGAAAATGAAATTTCAACTTGATGAAATCAAAAATAACAAAGTAGGGACAGTACCAGGACAATTTGT
The DNA here is from genome assembly GCA_030522925.1 of Trissolcus japonicus. Lineage (NCBI taxonomy): Eukaryota > Metazoa > Arthropoda > Insecta > Hymenoptera > Scelionidae > Trissolcus > Trissolcus japonicus. The sequence goes on along the minus strand of JAPYZS010000295.1, from coordinate 31,610 downwards.
AGACAAACTCGTGGTGCTTTTAATAAACAGATCTTTTAAAGTGGTCGTAAACATTCTTATGAGACATCTGAAGCCATAATCCCGTAATCTCTATGGACGTGTCTACTTAAACAATACAAAAATACGAGCACTTTTTACAGCAGCCATGTAATTTGTCAGGTTACGAGAGCGCACCAAGAAAATTCCGACTCATCTAATAAGACACGATGTTCATTTACAAGCATGCATACGCTGACAACCACAAAAGAGCAGATCCGTTAATCATAGATCACGATTAAATTCTCGTTCCAATAAGCCTATCAACTTTTCCAATCAGAACAATGAACAGCGAAAATCATATTCCCATCAGTCACAAAAGAATATTTTCTCCGAGCGTCCGTCAATTTGCGACGTCATTAAAACCAAATTCATCTTATTGGTGTAGGGGAGAATCATCATTAAAAAAAAAGAAGAAGGTCCGTCCAGCTGGTCGTGCGCACATAAATTCCAGTGACAAAAAAGTCAAAGGGCCTCTTCGAGGTTCGGGTGATCGATCACGGTTACATCACCGGTCGAAAGTTTGTTGATCTCAACTCGTTCTCCGGGATTAATCCGCGATGACTTTTTATCGATGACTATTCTCATGTCTTCTCGTTGGGAAAACGAGTCGCGATCGGAAAAATGGTATTTCCGTCCTCTTAATGCTCGCGATGTGAAAACATGAATTAGCAAACCACCTGTTTCGCTAGCAATAAAAAGAGCCGTTAATTATGATAATTTCTTTCGACGGACAGGAATGCGAGTTATTTTATTTTTGATCCAAGTTTGCTGTAGGGTCATCAAAGATTCCACAGTTTATACTTTTATATCTAAAATAACTTTGCAACTAATTTTTTTTTCTCTTTAATCCCAAACAGATCACCGAAGCTTGAACAAGCACGATCCGGACTTGAGAATCACCGGCACACTTTGGAGTGTTGTTAGCCATGTCGGCGAAGCAGGATAGGATTAGCGGGAGTTGCGCGAGTAGGGCTTCGCCGCACTCGAATCTCTCGCGAAGCGATTTGGAGAATCTTCGAAGTTTGTTCGAGCCGCTGAGGGGCATCGAGAACGAGGAGCAGTCCAAGAAGGACCATCAGGATTATCCGAAGGATAATTATCTGCTGCCGATTCACCCGGCACCACCCACTTCGACCGACGACGTCAACTACGAAGTGCCGACGCAACGACCGGAAACTTATGGATCAAAGCGCAGTGCCACACCGTCATTTGGTACTTTCGGTGAAAACCCACTAGAGGCTCAGATTGGTGACAAGTTGGAGAAGATCTACGGGACGTACGACAAACGGAGGGATTACCACAGGAGGAGTGACAGGAGGAGGGAACAGGAGTACAGGACCCAGGAGGTCGCAACCGCCGAGGAGAGACTGCTGAGGGCCAACTATGGGCCTGAAGAGGCCCGCCCGCAGGAAGGTGGATCGAAGGAGATGGACGAGTACCAGTACCAGAAACAGCGCCATCTGGCGCCGTATCACCACAGGCACTACCATCCGCAGAAGGTGCACGGGCCGGCGTCGCACCACCATCCAAGTGTGTCCATTAATTACCAAAAGCACCCGCATGGGTCCAACCCAACTGTCGTCTACAGGGACGACTCCTGCGCCAGCAACGTTTATGAAAGCAACTACCAGCGCCACAGAAACCCCCGACTCCCATCCAACTATCACGGGGCCGTGACCCCTAGCATGATGAGCGCCACGAGCTCGAATTCCAGCCTGATTAATCATGGGAGCTCGCCGACCATGCATTACAGAATCGGCGAGACCGCGAACAGCAGCAGTGCCGCCTCCAGCGCCAGTCCGGCCACCCTCCTAGCGGACGAGCAGGGCAACGACTCGCCTTGCGACCTGAGACATCTGCCTAACTCCTCCAACGCGTCTTACGACTCCTCCGTCAGGAGTCACAGTAGGATGGACCACATCCAGGAACACCTGCACCATCACCACAGGGTGCAGTATTCCCAGAAAGGGTTGCGCGAACGACTGGAACACCCCGAGATCTCTGAGCCGCCTCCACCGCCGGCGCCACCGTCCCCCATGTCCATGAACCATCACATCAATCAACACCATAATCACAATAGCGCCTCCAACAAAGCCAGCCAGACAAAAAGCCCCGGGTTCATTGGTTACAATGACGGCCAGGTGAGGTTCTGAAAGTGACCCTAAAATGACCTGTGGCCCCTCTTGTTTACACTTCTGTCTCTGGATTGAATCTGAAAACAGCCTGGAAGTTACTTTTTTTATTATTTTTTGTTTTATTTGTTTATTTGTTTGTTTTTTTTTTGTGTGAGTTGAAATGTCAAACAAGTTGTTACTGTGGATTAATTTAGTTTGCTGAGTTGTGCAAACTGAGGTGGCACCCCAGAAAACCGAGCGAGAATTTTATTAAACGAGAAAATGTCCCTTAGGTATCGACGGTGCCGTCTAAAAGCAAATGTCAGTGCCATACATTACAAGAAGGATGCAGAGACAAACGGGGAACCGAGTGCCGTGGCAACGGGGACGTCGAGGTGACATCGATAACGCATCAACCACCGGCACTGCCACCCAGACCACCACCAAGAACTACCAGACGTTACGAAACTGTGCCAACTAATCAAGGTGAGTCGAGGATCAGATTTCAAACTTCGTGTAATTAGAAATCCGACGCGGTGTCGAATTTCTTTTTGTTTCACCGGTAAATAACATATTCCATGATATCTGATAGTTGAGGTATTTGGGTTAATGAGAATTCTGAAGGGGTGACTTCCAATCAGGTGTATGATTTGCAAATTTTTGACAGCGATGTTGTTTTGAAGAATTGAGCCTACTCATCCAATGATTTATTTAAACCAAAAATTGTTTGGCGCGTCTTTCTTTTCTATGTTATTTCATACTTATGAAATATCAAATATTTGTTTTCGAAAAGAGATAAAACACATTAATCAATGTTTGTATCTATTTTTTCTATCAAGTCTCTTTAAACAGAAGGGAATGCAAACAAAAAAAAACGTTTTTTCTGGCCGGGCACCGATCAAACAATGAGAAAACTTTCCCATCGAACATTATCGGAATTCAACGAATCATTCCCTGCTGTTGTAAACTCTGAATTTGAATGACTTTTTTTTTTCAAATGCTGACTCTTAGTCATCGATCAGACATAAAATTTGATAGGCGCCTGTTTGGTGCCAAACGCTCGCTTTTTGTCACCTGATTGTCTGCGCAACTTTTCCACCCTCGGAGCGTGTGCTTCGCAGCAGCTCCAGGTAGGGTCGCTCGTGTCGGCGCAATATATCGACCAACATCAGTCGAAGCTCAGACACGGTTCGCGTCAGCCAATCGCATTAACGAACAAACGCACAATGCTTATCTCACGAGATCGCTTGCACTCGGCCACGCACCTGCAGTTCCTCGGGTCCACGCGATTTGCAACCCCGGACAACGCGCCAGCTATCCGATGTCTCCTTTTGTTCCTGTCCGAATCAGCTGTTCGACTTTAAACCAAACGATTATCCCCCCGGTTGCGTCAATTTTCACGATAAGGGTCTGTTGATGGGACAAATTTTGCTGGGTAAAAAATGTTAATTCGATCTTAACAATATTCAACTGATCAATTTTTCCAACTCGAATTGTATAAATAAAGTTCACTTCGGGTTGAATTTTTGTATTACAAAAGAATTTGCCTACGCTTCATCGTTTATTTCTGATCGATAATTTCAATCTTCCCACCGTGTAATCGCACAAACAAAACATCGTCTATTTTGTCGTCTTTTTTTAGCTTCTACGTTCACAGCTGAAAGGTCAAATTTATAAAAGACGCGCGTGACATGGATCTTTATTTTGAGATAATGACATAAACTGGACCCGAGGAAAGGTTAGCGTCGAGGTAGAGGATAAATAGTGTGAAAAAGTTATGATGAACTGAGGAGAGCGACACGTTAGTGATCGAAGAGCGAAGATGGACGGGTTTCCGGTTTTACAAATCCTCCGCTGCGGCACCGGAGTCGAGCTGGAGCTGGACAGCTGTAACAATTTCGGCTACCCGTATTCCATGACGTCGCACTCGCATTTGCATTCGCTGCATTTGCCACATCTGCCGGACGCCGCGCATTTGCCCAACTTTCATTGCATTCACGGCCGGGGTACGATTGACAAAATATTAATCATTACAACATTTCAAACCATTTTTATTCTTGTCATAAAAACGTCAACTGATTTTATTTTTGAAATTGCATAAAAAAATTTTCATATCAAAAAATTATAAAAATAATGTTTAATTAAATTCATAAATAATTTATCAATTCAATTTATAGTTTGATCAATAATTTATGTTATTTCATTTGTATGAAATTCTTTATTTGAAAGCTTAGTAGAAAACAAAACACAGTGCGCTTAAAAATGAGTAATCTTTTAGTTGAAAGTACACGTAATGTGCAGATTAACCGGAAAAAATGTTTTTCTCGGAAAGTCTCATCCAAGCCTTGCCTGGTATCCGCTTTATAATCGCATTATAAAATTACGAGACCAGAAGCAACAAAAAAAAAACAACCTTGATAAATTCTGGACCGCCTGGACCAAAGGACAAAAAAATTTGCTCCTGTGCTACACGTCTCAGATTCCAATGTCGAAGCTCGCTTTGAAGCTTGCAAACGAGTTTAGAATGAAATCAGAAAAAAACCATACAAAACGTCAAGCTAAGTTAACACCTAAATAAATATTTCCCAAATGGAATTCAACGTCTAGGATGTTTCAAATGTTCGGAGCGAATTTTATTTGAGATGAAAACTGCCACGAGGTGAATTATTATTTTTTTTTTCTAAAAATAAATCAGTAGCGGGAATCTAAAATTTAAATTCTGTTGATCGTCTATATTCACGAGCTTGATCAGCGTTTTCCCCGAACTTTTGTCTGGGCTTTACTCATGGCAGGTAGCCGGGTCAAGTACGCGTCAGGTGTGCATTCCGCAGGGTAAAATGCAAATGCCTTCTTGGATAAAAATGAGACTTTCGTCGAATAGAAAGTGACCAAATTTTGACACCCGATTGCAGTTTTCCTGGAAGTTCTTTTTGTTATCCCCTCCCCCATTCTGGTTGAGCATGACAAAAAAAAGTTGCACAATGGTCACAGATTTTTGTCAAGCCACATGCTGTTCGTTGTTGATTTTGATGTAACCTGCTGTTTTCAAAATCTGTGGTAAAGTTGAGATCTATTATGTAAGAAGGAAATGCCAGGAACATAAATTAGACCAAGAGGGAAGATTAAGGAGACTCGATCCATCGTGAAATAGTGTTTGATCCATTCATTGTACGGACGAAAATGGATCCAGAGAAATGTGGGAACATCTCGTTATTAATCCAACGATTATCCTTTGATCGATGGGTCTTGTGGAAACAAAGATCGCAATTTTTTCTTAAAATAATATCGGATCAAACTCCTTTTTAAAATTACTTTTGTCAGTGGATGATGATGGACGATGAAAAAAAGAAAAGAAGATAATAAAATTTGAATCATTTTACTGTTCGATGGAAAATTATTGTTTTCGACATTTGTCTGCGTGAGTAATGTTGTTTACAATAAATATGGTAATCGTTCCAAGAGGAAGGGTCAATTAGACTGCCTATGAAGCATCTGAAATTCAAAGTGGAGGATGTTTGAAATTGAAAATAATAAGAAACAAGAAACTTGGAATCTCAAGTGACATTGTTATACTAATTTGAAGAGAAATTATCATACAAAATTGGTGGATCCGTTGCATCAGTGGCATTTCAAAAGTTACTTTTATTTTTTTTTTTCTTTACTTTTTGTCCTTCCATTTTTTTCTTGTTTCAATTCGTCATGGATAATAATTCGACACAGAAAATTTTCGCGCTGTCCCAGATCCCCAGAATGTCGAACGTTAATTAAAAGCCAGAAATCATGGCTCACACGCATGGCTCGAAATGTGTTAGCAATATTTCATCTCAAACTTCGTCGCCAGTTGAGAAATGGTACTCCGTTTTCTGTCTAAAATTAGGTGAAAACCCAATTTCACTTAACGGAAGAAAAAGAAAAAAAAACTGTGACTTATCACACGGAGCTTGTATTAAAATTTTTAGAAAATCAACATCATTTATATTTTTTTTATTTTTCTGTTTACCTCTACTCCAGCAAAGAGTCTCAGATGTTTCTGACAGGCTCTTTGAAACAAAAAGGAAAATCCCGCACTATTTTTCAGAGCATCAATCAAATTTCAAAAACACAAATCTGCCTGTTAATTAAATTTTAAATTACTTTGGTAAGAAAAATATGACAACAAAAATATCTTCAGCCCCTTGACAAAGGAACAGGAAGCCAAGCCCGATCGAGTCTCAAGTTTTAATGGCACCTAATCATTTATAAAAGCCGAAAAAGGGACCAGGGATAAAAAAATCGCAGGAAGAATGACTGTGAAAAGTGTATGGCGAAGTTGGTGGATTAAAAACTTTTGCTTTCTATGAATGCGGGGGTGTGTTAACTTGCTCGCTGAGTTTTGAAAAGTCAACGTACCGTGAACTTGCATGCAACAACTACAAAGTAGTTAAGCGTTTAAAATCCATGGACGTATAGCCAACGGCACATCTTTCTATTTTATACGTTGCCCCGCATTCTCACGCAGGGACAATTATGATCCCGGGGTTTCTTTAATACGAGCGTCTTGGGAGCTGAAAGATTCCCCGCCGAAGCAAATGATAGTCCGCGGACAAAAGTTCGCCGGCGCGCATTCTTCTGTACAATTTTTCAATTCGAAGAACCTTTTGAATGTTGAATATAAGACCGTTCACGACAATCAAGTTACGAAAGCACCGCGCGTTTTTCTTCCTCCTTATTTTTTTTAATACGAAACTTTTTTCCCCTCCCCCTCTCATTCTTATTCTTTTCATTCTGCTATATTGAACGATATCAACAGCATTGTCAGACGTGTTACACGCAATTACTATCGCGATCCATTCAGATCGTCCCATTTGTGTGCTCTGCTACTGTCAAAAGATCTAGTTCAAAGATATTTTTTTTGTTCGAAGCCGAAAATCCAGGCGTTCAAAATGTTTGCAGTTGATAGAAGTTGAGATTTGTTTGCTTACCTTTTTTTAGAAACTTGAAGTAAGAATGAAAATCAATTTTTCAGGTCATGTGGTTGAAGGTACCTGCTGCAAGAAATACGTCATACTATGCAGTCTTTGTGGCGGACTGAGTGCCGCCGTGGGAAGCCTCTTTTTGGCGGTACATGCTGTGTTATCAGCGCATACCGCCAGCCTTGCACTCTTCGAAACTGTTCCCTCCTACATACCTGGAACAATGGTAAAAATTTCGCATTAATAAATCTTACGCAATTGAATCATTTTCGAAGAACAAATTCAAAATTTAAAAATAAATTTTAAATTAAATTTAAAAAATTTAAATAAATATTGCGAATGAAACAGTATTTAATAAGTTACACTTTGGTAATTTTAATTTCAGCTGATCATCATGGGTTTCTTTACTATGCTCCTGGCAAGAAGAAAGCACAGATGTGGCCTACTGGTATGTAGAATGAGAAAAACAATGACTGAAGGATGATAATTCGATTATAACTGATAAGTGATTCGCTGGAAGATACATTTTCCAATCTAACAGATACAATTCTTGTTACAGATGAAGGTATGTGGATCGGTTGGTGTTGTTTGTGCACTGGTTTGCGTTCTCGTTACTGTTACCACTACGGTGGTCCACATGTCAAGGTTACAAGGGTTACGACAATGCATCTACACGGTTAGGGCAAGGTAAAAGCTTGTAAATAATAATTCCCTGACTAATACCTAATGTAATACTATAAAATATAAATATTTATAAAAAATATAAGAAAACACGTTACAATTGCTTTTAGTTATAAATATAATTTGGTAGGAAAATTTCAAGATATAAAAATATTTTATATTTTTTTTAGAAGAACCAATCTTAATAATTGACTTTATTTTCCCAGGTCGTGTACATGTTACGAGGAATCGCAATCGAAAGGTGATCCAGGAGTTCTGTTCGAGGAGACCCCGCATTGTGAAGTCGTGCACGGAGCCTTGTACGCGTGCCTTCGCGCTCTGTTTGGAGTGTCGGTGGCCGGGATCTTGGCCTGTATCTTCTCGTGTATGCTGGTGTACCAGCTGTTGAGCCACGAGAAGAAGAAAATGTACTGGGAACAGTTAGAATTGAGGTGCAGGTCTTTGTATGGTCAAGGCATGGCTGTCACGGGGGTTGGCAGCGCTGTTCCGGGTTCGTGCGGCTGTTGTAATGATTGCGGCGGAGGCACCGGGGCCTGGTGGACACAAACCCAAGGCAACTTGTACACACCCAACCCCGATCTGGCGCCTTCAAGGTAAGTTTAAAGGTCAGAAGGAAAGTTGAAAAATCTCGTTGCAATTTTTCTGATTGTTTTACTGTTGTTACAGAAGATGGCGTTTGCCGTGGACCAGATCTCGAGGTCCTGCGACAAATCCAGATTCGAACTATGGGTTCCACGCTCAGCAGAGGCAAGTAGAAAACAACACTGACAACACCGTTGGACCATACAGTGTCCTGTCGTCGCAGGCCGGAGGACCGTATTCGGTGCTAAACCCTCAATCAAATCCCTACACACCTAACCCGGCAACCTACAGCGTTTTGGAGGCCCCTGTCCCTCTCTGGGGACCACCCCCGCCCTATAGCGACCCCAACAGTCCAGCCAGGAGACCGCATATTGTTGATCTGAGGCAGCAAAGAATTACAAAAAGGATAGAGAATTATGATAGCAATGAACGTAAGTAATGCTGTAAATTCAAAATTCTGTAAACAGTGAAGAATCGAAGTTGATGAGTCTCTGATTCTGATAATTACTCTCTCATAGCTGTGGATTATCGTGCGAGAGTGACAAACAAAAGACCCTCCGACAACTATGAGAACGCCGAGGATCTGGCGAACAGCACTGATCCAGAGGGGGGAAACGATGGAACCGTCAAGAGCAGAAGGATCAGAAAGCCTCTTAAGGGGGTTGAGAACTGCGCCTTCCAACAGGAATCTAGCATGCCCAAACAGTCCGAAAGTGAATTGTATTTCGGCGACGTTTCTTCTTGTTGCGGCCCCGAGAGCAGTTTCTATGACGTTGCTCTGGATAATGAAGGTAGTTTCAACTAATTTGAGTCAGCAAAAAAAATGTTTTTCTCTGATCTGTAAAGTGTTCTTATATTCTAATTATTTTATAGGTGAACAAGTGGAGATCAAGGATCGCATGCCATCCCACGGGAAGCGTCAGCTTTCCACAAAGTCCAGGCACTCGATTCATCCGGACATGCCGTCGAACAGCTACACGAATAACGAGGAACGAAATGGGAGGACGTCATACCTAGCTCCGGATGCCCAATATGAAGTCATCCAGCAGGGTCATTACTCGTACTATTCGCCCAAATCTGACGACGAGGATGATAGCATGGGAGATCCCAACCAGGAGACCCGGGAACCTGCCGATGAGCCTCGAGAGGAAGCGATCAGCGCGAAACAGGAGATCAGAGAGAGCAAAAGGAAAAATTATTACCAGGATAGAAACAAGGAGCGCAAAAGCAATCATCACAGCTCGGAGCAGTGCTGCGACGAAAACGCGGACTGGCAAGCGGAACAGAACCAGGCCCAGCAGGAGGAAGATGCTTGTCATTCCAACAACGTTTGACCACAACAATGCTCTTGACTCGATAAACAATCGACGAGTCCGACAGGCGATCAAGCAGCGGAATTTCAATGATCCGATTGATGACTATAGTTTTCGAGTGACCTGAACTGGAATTCCGATCTGATGTGACCTTTTTGGTAAAAGTACAAAGGGGTCAGTAGATCAGAGAGCGCTTGGTGTGCAGTGTCGAGAGAAAAAAGAAAGAAACTACTGGATAAATTAAGAAAGTATATATTTTCAATGCATAGCGATAGACGGTTGCGCGTCTTATATTTTGAACGGATGTCTGAAACTGCCAAGTATTATTTGCGTTCACTGATAGCGTTCCTAATGTTACATTCGAAGTGTGTCTTATTCGTTATCTTGTATGCAAACCAAATAATTTTCCTTAGCTGAATAGTTGTGCCGAATGTACGAACTTCGATTTCATCTTGCCGAGACAGTGTGACATATCTTTTTCTTTTTTTTCTTTTTTTTGAACAATAAATAATGTGGCAATGAATTATTACTCGCAATGACAAAGTGCAAAATTTGTTCTAACCATTAATTAAAAACTCTTTTTTATATTCTGTTAATTCGATTAGATCAGAGTGGTCCACTGATTTGTCATAGATTAAGATGTGTGCGAGATAGAGAGAGAGAGAGAGAACAGATGTAGCGTGCCATGTACGTTAGTGATCCTTAGTAAAACGAGACTAATTAATTATTTTAATTGTTAGACGAAATGTTGAAGATATATTTGATTACCACGTTCTCGTGCTAAGTTTAATTGTAAGGTAGCGAAAATTATGGTAGACTGGATGCGTTTATGGTCTACGTTGTACGTATCAAAAATATGTAAGCAGGTAAAAATGCAGATAAACGCCTTACCTTCTTGCGCTCGAAACGTCCGTGTACAAAAATGTGCTTTACTCTTGCTATAAGAATTAGAGGTAGAAACTCACTTGTTAGTCACAGAATATCACTCGAGAGTGCGGATCAAGAAGATGGACGTTTCTCTAATTAAGAATGGTGATGTATGTCTAGAAGTGCAAATACAATTTTTAATGCTTACGTTTTCGCTTTTTCTTATTGTTCAGGAAACGTGTTCATTTGGTGATAATGAATCGCGATAAATATTTTGTTCTTTATATTTTTTATCCTTCTTGTGGCAATTTTTTTATCAAGTTTGTAATGATTTTTATAAATGATGAGATGAGCTTTCAAAAGTAAAACTACGACATATGAAATGATTATGTGAAATTGAGGATCGATAATTTTTTGTTCTTTTTAAGCATTACATAACTTTTAAAAAAAATTATAAAATAAACAAAAATTGAAACAGAATCGTTTGAGAATTACTTTTAAATAGCATATCAAACGTGGCAAAAAATGAAAAATTAAAGAAATGTAATTTTTTTTAAATTAATTACTATTCGATTTATGATTGCGATTCATTTTTTGGATCCCGACATTTTTCAATTTTTTTCTTGAAACGTATAAATGTCATGAAGCATTTTGGACGATGATTAAATATTTTAAGAACTTTATACAGCAGTATACGGAGATTCTAAAATTATATGCAGTATTCATGATATACTCTAATTAGACTAGCATACTTCCATGTTACAAAGACGTGTCCTAATAAAAGGACATTGTAGCATGAGAAATGCGTTCCGAATGTAATATGCAGCACTTTACTACACAGTTCTACTATTAATATCTAGTAAAACTTCAACGGCGGCGTTACATTGTACTACCATTGAATTCAAATTTGCATTCAAAATTATCCAAATAAGTTTAAGTTGAACAATGATTAAAGTAAATTATGATGATTGTACTGATAACTTTTGCACAAACTTTCTTGTTTGAACTTCAACTTTGGAAAAAAAATTATATAAAACAAATCGAACAAAGGTTTTTTTTTAAACGTTATAGACAATACAGACAAGGTCGATGAATTGAAATGTATACACGCCAATGTAATTTTCACCTGACTGATTAAGTTTTTCATGTAAATCTGTTGTATAACCTGTGAAGAGTACCTTGATATAAAAAAAGTAACACAGAATGTCTCAGCGGGCGTGTCTAAAAAAATGAATGGAATAAAATTTTGTTGCACAAAAACGACAGCCTTTTATTTTGCATCCTAACGGGGTCTCGTGAAACGTCAATCTCAGCATTTGAATTGAAACGAAACGTCGATAATTCAGAACATCATAAATCATGGTAAATTGTCACAGCGCGAAACAAGTTCTGAAACGCGGTCTGGTTGCACGCGTTAAAATAGATTGTGTATACTGTTAGCAATTGTGTCGTTTGTGCACGCAGTCATTTGAATAATGATTGCCAACTAACTGTATGACGAGACCGAAATTTCGCGCACAAGTACCGGGTCTTTATCATTAAAATGATAATCTTATCTTTTTGTTTAGGTTTTGTTTTTATTTTCTTCAATTTGAATTTACAAGGCTTATTTTATTTTAACTTTGATTACAATTTTTCCGAATCAAAATAGAAAAGTGAATGACAATATTAATAAAAACGTTCAGTCGGAGTTCAAAAAAATCAAAATTGCGAAAAAATGAAATACGCGGATGGCGTGAAATCATAAATAATAATGGACGAGGCTTATTGATCCATAACAATCGATCGTACCCGTTCAATGTGAACAACCGCACGTAATATCATGCACAGGTGATCTAATGCAGCTAATGAGCGTAACTTTTCTTTCCCATAGAAAGAATTTCGACCATGCATACAATTATATTCGTCTTACTTTATTCGATGCATCATTATTTACAATGTGGAAATTTAAAAAAATATGTTTCTTTTTTTATCGCACAGACTCTTATGAAATCGTAAATAACTATTCTGAAGTACCATTTCTTTTTATTAATATTAAAAGTTGTCGTTTTCACAACTTGCACAATTTCGTAAGTACCTTTTTCATCATGAGAACTTTATAGGAACACCAATAAAATCACTACAGACTAAAAATGAGAGTCAAAACTAAATGGTGGGAAACATAAAATAATTAAACAAAGTAAGGCTCTGGACTAATTAAAGTTTAGAGCACAGGATCATAATCGCTTACAGTAATACTATTTACAATCACTTTTTCCGAACGACACAATTCACTATTAATTTCTAAAGCCATTCGTACAGAACAACGGACGGACGGAGAATTTACGTGCAATAAATCTAAACGTTCCAATTGCATCTCAACTAATATACCGCCTTACATAATTACATTTTCCTCTCCCTCAGCGCATTTTTAAAAATTTTTCAAATGTCTTTTCTTTTCATTCAAATCGCTATGTTCCCTCGACGCTCCTGTGATTGACTTGGTTGGTCAGGAACCTATCGACCCGTTCCTTGAACTCCTTGTTGGATTCGGGCAACGGTAGTTTGGGACACAGGTTCTGCGTGTTCAGACTCTGTAATGAGTCTAGGCTCTGCATACTGCAGCAGATGTGTTTGTTCATAAGAATGATGTCCGGTCTGGACGGGAGGGTCGGCGCGGTCACCTTGACTTGCTTGTTCTGACTCTTGGCACCCACTCGGTCATCATCCGACGATTCATTTTTTACTCCTTTCAAAGACAGCAACAAACTCAGCAACGACCACAAAAGTTCCAGCAGACTCGCCACTGCGATATTGGACAGCAAAAATATCAGTCCCTGGAGCTGCTGCCCGTTTGGTTTTTGAATCCCAGTATTGTCCACCGAAGTTCCATAATCCGGCAGGAGATCCAGGGGGGTCAAAGTGGTTTCCAGAGTGAGCTCCGAGGTCTCATTCGTAGGGTCCAAATTTACGGTCCGATTTAGAGCATCGACGTCGAGGTTTTTTCCCAACATGATAACCTTTTCTGCCAAGATGAACACGTCGCAGAACGAGGCTATGAAACAGCAAACCGAGACGGTTGTTGAGAAGATGCAGCAGTAAAAAAAGATGCTGATGTTTCTGTCGATATACCATCGTCTCCAGGCGAGGATCCCGGATACCGTGGGTGCCAGACAGCTGACGAATAGCACGTACCCCTGGACGAACCTGCCCAGACACCCCAACAGAAGACCCAGAGCTCCGAAGATCATGTGGACCAGAGACAGACCTCCGACTGTCGAGGCGGAGTACCTCCGTTCTGAGGGGTAGAGCGTGGCAAGTCCCGGCTTGGTCTTGACTTTAATCACATAGACATCTTCCATGGCGTCTATATTTTTCACAAAAGTGAAATCTCATTGGTTTCCTCGAATCTACCTCTCTCCATCTTAAATGAGATGGCTAGCAGCAGTGTTGGACATGCTGTAATTTACCGGTTACATTTTCTTTGGAGAGATCTGGGTTAGGCTGAATGCATTTTGGTATTTTTTTTCTCTCTCTCTCTCTCTCTCGAACCCTCTCGAAGTTGTGGTAATGCAAAGTTCTACCTCAAACCATAAATTTGAATCGTAGAAGACAAAGATGTTATTTCACATCTTAATCGCGAATTTACGATCGAGTCGCTCGTTTGCATCTATTGCAAGCAAATCCCAATGGCACTCCTAAATTCAAGTTGCAGCTGAAGGTCTTGGTGATGTAACTATTGCGTAAACTCGGCTTACGTAAATCTGGAGATGCGTGACAATTGGCTGCAACGAATCAAAGCAACGTGTCAAGATATATTATCAACTTGGCACGCGGAAGTCAGATTAATAAACTCAATTGGCACAAACCTCCTTCGAACGAATAAAAGCTCGATCCGGCCGGCCCGAGTGAAACCGAACGTCACCGCGCGTCGTCTAACAAAGACTGCGCGATAATTTGAGCGGGGAATCGCGAGGACTAGTCTTGCTTGAAATCTCGCCGTGAACTTCTCTCGCGGTGCGCTACTCCCACGCGGAGCACTTGAAGTGAAAGGGATCACCGGCGAGAAGTAACTCCACGAGTCGCGAGCACGTCTCCTCCTCTCGAATCAACATTTACTATTTCATGTTCCACATGGCAGAACTTATCCCATGATTTGAAAACGTTTCAATAGACTTTTTTTCTTTTCGTTAGGTCTCTATTCGGTAGTTAACGGTTTACGGCTCTTGTTGTTCAATGAATAACAGGACTGGGAGGCGTGATCGAGGCTTGAAATCGATTTTACCAATGTGATCTCATAAATTGTGGATTTAATGTTTATCGTTTCGATGAGGTCGACTGACTTTTTTTGCAGCAATCATTAACAATATATGCTGTTTAGTTTCTCTTATCTGGAAATCCAGTTTTATCTGAATTAATTCATCTTGTTCTTTTTTTTAATTTTTAATATTTTTAAATATTCGATTAAAAAAAATTTGAAAAAATTTGAAAAATCATCTTTCATGCTTTAACTATTTTTGAAAATAATTGCTGATAACTCATAAGTGCAACGGTCTGATAAATAATGATGTCGCAGTCATTCACAAAGGACCGATAAAAGGTTGATTCTCATAATATAAAAGGCTCTCTAGCTAATCCACGTGTTACATTTAGCAGGATCGTATGAAACAATATTACGACATTTCAGTTCAATCAAATCTTCGTGTTCAATCTTGCTTGTTTCTTTATTGGCAATTATGTCTGAAGTAAGTGCCCCGGCATGGATTAACGAGGCGTTTGTCGAACAAATTTTTAAACATCGCGACGCCAATGATGAAAAAAAAATAACGAACGTGTGCGTGAAAGCAGCCACTAACAAGGGAGACAACTATCTAAGTGAGATGCTTAGAGTTAATATTGAGTATGTCGAAAAAGGGTCCAGTATAAAAAAGATAACTTTTGTAATCAAATTGTCTCCACAGCAGGAAGGAATGCAAAAAACATTGGTAAATCAAATGTAAAATTAAAAAAAAAACATTTTTTAAATCAAAAAATTATATTAAAACAAATTTTTATTCCATTCAGTTTTTGCATATTAGAACTACGTTTTATCTTTAAAAAATAATGAAACATTCGTGGATTTTTATAGGTATCTTCCATGGGGTTTTTTGAAAGCGAGATCTCAATGATGGCAGATACTCTTGAAAAGATGAACAATCTTATAGGACCTGCTCATTCATTTAATGCAAAACTGTTATTCTCACAATTGACCGATCCAATCCTTATGGTCCTGGAGGACTTGGCTCCTCTTGGATATCGCATGGCTGATCGACACGCTGGATTGGATATGGAACATACCTTATTGGCTATCCGTTCACTAGCAAAATTTCACGCCGCTTCTGCGGTTCTTTGCGAAACAGTGAGTTGTGAAAAATGAATGATTACTTGCATATTGGCCGTTTTCCCCATTTTTTACAGGAACCTCACCACAAAAATATTTACAATAGAGGAATATTTTGCGAACTGAATCATCCCGACTGTGACAGATTTTTCTCTGACAGTACCAGAAAATTAGCCGAAGAGATGGCTAACTGGCCAGAAGCTAAACAGTAAGATTCTTATTTACAATTGAAAATGACTAAAACTTGTTCGAACAGTTGAAATTGTGTGAAAAAAAATATTTTTAGGTACGCCAGCAAACTGGCAGCTCTGAGTCCTCGCATTTACAAAATTGGAATACAAAATGCTTTACGAAAGGCTGATGAGTTTAACGTAATTAACCACGGTGATTTTTGGATCAACAACATGATGTTCCGTTATGACGAGATGGGAAAACCGATTGACCATATAATGGTAAATCGCAAATCCAATTTAGATTTTTCAAATTATTTTAAAAACCGACAAAAAATGAAACCTTATCTTATTTATCTGAAGGTTGACTTTCAATTATGTAACTACGCATCACCAGCGCTAGACCTTCTTTATTTCTTTGGTATAAGTTTGTCAGAAGATATTTATCTGAATCATAAAGATAAAGTACTAACAGAATATCACAAAATGTTGACTGCAACGTTGACAAAATTAAAGTGCCAAATCAAGCCTCCCAGCTTGGATGAATTGCAAAAGTCCTTGAAGGAGCGCGGGATCATTGAAATGATAGTGAGCTTCACTGGACTGCCGCTCATATTAGTTGACAAAACTGCTGCCAAGAATATTGATGAGATGTTTTCGCCGGATGGCGAATGGGACTCTCCTGGGATCAAATGCGAACTCTATCGAAAAGTCATTGTCAAACGAATGCCACTTTTTGAAGCTGCTGGATTTCTAGATGTATGAATATTTTTTCCAGTTGTAGTTTATATGTTGTTAAACTTGTTCAAATTTTATTAATGCTTTTTTTTTTGGAGGACCAAGAAAATATTTTGATATAAACTTGTTGTATACAACAAGCAATGTATGTTGAAAATAAAATTTAATTACCTCTGACTTGTTTTATCAGTTTCGGCTATTTTTGTTCTCAAGATGAATTTTGTCTATCTCTAAAAAATGAAAAAACTTAAATATGCAGATTAAATCATAAAATCATCTTCCAAGGTTCAGCCATTTTCAGGAAGTTGCAAGTGCATTGTGTAGATAATGAATCATAAGAGCATTGATCTGATAAATAACGTTAGAGTCATTGCAAAAGGTTTGATATAAATTCACTCGAAACCTATGATACTAGTTTTACACCAGATTCAAAAGTGTAACATTGAGCTAATTGTATTGAACAATATTACATCACAATAATTCAACCAAATCTTCAGGTTTGATCTTGCCATTTTTGTTATTGACAATCATGTCTGATGTGAATCTTCCGGCATGGCTAAACGAGGTGTTTGTTGAAAAAATTTTTAAACATCGCGATGCCAATGATGATAAAAAAATTATAAATGTGTGTGTCAAAGCAGCCACCAGCAAGGGAGACAACTATCTTAGTGACATTCTGAGAGTTAACGTCGAATATGTCGAGAAGAATTCCAGCAGGAAAAAAATGTCTTTTATAGTTAAAATACCGCCACAGCAAGAGGGAATGAACCAAAATTTGGTAAATTCAATTTACAACTTGAAAAATGAATTTTTCATCTTTTAAATGTTTGAATTTCCTTGATTGATTTAAAACGCTTTTCATGAATTATAGGCTTCTTTAATGAAAATCTTTGAATACGAGATCTCAATGATAGCAGATACTCTTGAAAAGATGAACAAACTTATAGGATCGGCTCAATCATTTAATGCAAAACTGTTATTCTCACAATTGACTGATCCAATCCTTTTGGTCCTGGAGGACTTGGCTCCACTTGGATACCGCATGGCTGATCGATACGCTGGATTGGATATGGAACATACCTTATTGGCTGTCCGTTCACTAGCAAAATTTCACGCTGCCTCCGTGGCTCTTTGCGAAAAAGTGAGTTATGTAAAATATCTCATTACTGTTATATTACGGTTCTATCTTTTTATAGGAACCTCACCAGAAGAATATTTATAAACGAGGATTGTTCAGTGAGATGAATCCTCCAGACTTTGAAAAATTTTTTATCGATTGTTCCAAAAAATTGGCCGATGAGATGGCCAATTGGCCGGAAGCTAAACAGTGAGATTATTATTGCGTCTGAAAGAAAACTTTAAAATTTGCTGTAATGTAATGAAAAAATAATTCCTTGTCAGGTTGGCCAGCAAGTTGGCAGCTTTGAGTCCCCGCATTTACAAAATCGCAATAAAAAATGGTGTACGAAAAGATGACGAGTTTAATGTAATCAACCATGGTGATTTTTGGGTCAACAACATGATGTTCCGCTACGACGAAATGGGAAAACCGATTAACCACATTATGGTAAATTCTACGTGATTTCATTATTTTTCTTTACGATTTTTTTATAACCTTAAATATCTTCTTTTTTTAAGGTTGACTTTCAGATGAGCTATTACGCGTCACCTGCGATGGATCTTCTTTATTTCTTTGGCGTGAGTTTGTCAGAAGATATTTATCTGAATCATAAAGATGAAGTACTAAGAGAATATCATAAAATGTTGACTGCGACGTTGAAAAAGTTGGAGTGCAAAACCAAGTCACCAAGCATGGATGAGTTACAAAAAATGCTGAAGGAGCGCGGGTTCATTGAGATGATTATAAGTTTCAGTGGGTTGCCGTTAATGTTAACTGACAAAACTGCAATCAAAAGCATGGACGAGATATGTACGCCGAATGGTGATTGGGATTTTCCTGGTATCAAAGGGGAACTCTATCGAAAAGTGATTGCCAAACGATTGCCACTTTTTGAAGCAGCTGGATATTTTGATTTATGAATTTTCTTGAAAATGATTACATATTTTTTTACATATTTTATATTACAAATTTGAATATAAATAATACTACATGTATGAAAATATTGAGAAATTAAATAAATATTTTTGAGCAATGAATGTTGACATTTTAATTTATTTCATCCTTGAAAATTTTTTTTCACTAAACTTCGATTAACAATAATTTAAGTGTAATTAGATTGATTGACTGATATTATATTACAACGCAAAACAAAAAGAAAAAAATTGATAGCGAAAAAGAGTGATTGGAAATGTTAAGAAAAATGGCAAGATGAAGATAAAACATGAGTGAGTTACTATAATAAACACTCGAATAAACACAATAATCGCCTAGCTATAAAGATCGGATTAAGGTAAAGTCATTCGATTTCTAGCTTTCTAACAGTGTTGACACATTCACAATTGCATTCGACAATGTCAGGTAATTATTTTCCATTCTATGAAACCCTATTAAAAAAAAAATACTTTCTCATTACAACCAAAGAGTACATAAAAATTAAAAAAAAATTTAATTTCAGACGAAGCCCACAAAAAAAACCAACCCAAAAAGCCTACTAAACAAAAAGACCCAAAACCTACATCATCTTCATCCCAACTGGACCGTTGGAGAAACATCCCAATTACAGAAACTCCTCCGCCAAGGAAAAGTTCTACGAAAACCCGACCGGCCAGCGAATCTGACATAGACACAAATTCAAGCACAGATACTAACAGCAATACTTACTCGTCTTGGACTTTGACGCCTCAACCAGAAAAGTCTTCTTCAAAGTTCGAATGGGATTGGAGAGACATAGAGGAAGTCAAACCCGACTGGTAACATCTGTAACAATAAAACAAAAACAACAATTATTATATCAATTCATATTATACTGTTTTCATTTCTGTAAAAATATGAATTCAAAGATCGTTTGAAAGATGTTCAATTTTGTATAATAAAAGTGATCAGAAAAAAAAAGGTTTTTAAACATATTTATTTTTAACTGCGCACTATTCCAAGGCTATTTTCATTGGATTTTGTTTAGCCACAGATAAGAAAAGGTAGATAACAAATGTCCTCCGGCAACAGTAAAAAAGATAACAATGCTCGTTCGAGAGTTAGCACTCAAACCAGAAAAAAATGGCGATAAGCATTAAAAAGTGCAATTTTTCCTCCCCGCCCACAGAGACTGAAATTTCTATCGATTCTCTTTCCGACCGTCCTTGGGAAGAAAATAAAAAGGTCGATTTCGCGCGAAAAACTAGTCGCGTCATGAATGAACGCGCACAAAGAACGACGAAATGGGAAGCCGAATAAGTGCATTTGCGCGTCGGTGTGAGTAACGTATGAAGCAGCTGTTTCTATCGGGCACGCGCCTCAACGGTCGCAGCAGCTGGCTACAAAAATGTTCTATAGCTCTTCGGGGGAACGTACGTGCACTTTTAAAGCAAAACCAATCTATGAACTAATCGTACATTGCTCCTGCATGATTCAAAGCAACAAAGTCCCCGTGCCAAGTCATCAAGTACGATAAAAATCCAAATTAAACAAAAACCACAAATTCAATTCAATTTTTTTCTATAACGATCCCATAAATTTCACGATATTTTTACACACACACACCGGAATAATATTTGGACAAGGACGCGGCTGTTTGAAAGATGTTGTTTTCACAGGAAGACGAAAATTAATTTCCACAGGTTTCAAATTTGTCTTGGAATTCGAGAGAGGATAGAGACAAACCAAAAAAAACACTGAATTGGTTAAAAGTGTGAAAACAAAATTTCGGTTCCGTCAAGTTTGAAAAGGATGAGGTCGGAGGGACAATGCAAAGCATAAAAGAAGTGGGTAAAACTTGGAATGCATAATCGTTGAATTACGCGAAGCCCAGTCCAACGTGACATTATTCATCCTTGCTCACATCCTCTTCCTGTAACTCCTTGTCGTTCGCATGAGGTCACGCCGATTACAATATTTCCAGAGGCAGAACGGAGGTAGAGGGAGCGGGGGAACGCGCGGGCTTTTAACGGACTTTACAGAGACGCCCGGCACCCCGTATGAAAGACAAACAGCCGTGTGTGCCGTGACAGACAACCCCTCCTAGAAGTAAGCGGCGCCCCTTGCACATCTGCGCCGTAACCGCTGCAGGGGAATGAGGCAGTTGATTTGAAACAACCGTTGCGAGCACACTACAATAAACCGCTCGTGCCTTCCAGAAACGTCTTTTTTCTTATACCAATGGTGCGATAAAATGTGCAAGGCCCGGGACCAGTTCGCGATCGAAAGCCAGGTCGTGCCCCACGTGCCGACGGTCATCATGTCCTTGGAGTCCTGGAGAACGCCCGTCACATTTGTCAGCAGCGTCTACATCATCCTCGTCAATCAGCGATAAATCTCTCCCAAGAATGTAATTCTGGCGAATTCGGACGACAAACAATTGGATGCAGTTCAAAATTTGTGCAAGTGATTTTTTATTCTCAGTGTTTCATTGGTGTGCCCGTCTCAAACCCGAACTGATTTGGATCTTGGAAAACTTCAAAGGTAAGAGTGTGTTTCGAAGAAACTTTTTTGCCAAAATTAATAATTCGTAAGATAAAATAAAATGCAAAAATTCAAAAAAGTAAGATGAAATGAAATGGGAAAACTGTTGATCGTGGTAATGTTCTAATTTAAATGTTTTTATGTTTAAATTTCAGAAATCAAAAAACAAAAAAGAAACAAAAACATTAAAAGATGGCTCAGAGAATGGGTCCGGTGCCCACCCACTGCTACACAAACCCCTCCTTCTGTCTACAATCGGAACTATCATCGCGCGACGCGGACCTACTGCGTGACTCGCCGGAGCCTTGTCCGTCGCCGCCGCCCCCGCCACCGCCGCCTCAGTACCAAACCGAGGAAGTTTTGCCGCCCCCACCACCGGTGTCGCAGCAACAAGTGATGCCACGAGCTCAGCCGTTGTACGGGGAAACAAACCCAGCGTTCCAAAGTCAGCCTGAAAGTGCGAACCTTCTGTACGAAGGTGGCGAACCAGGTCACCGGTACTGCTACGTCGACGAGACCGCGCCACAGACCAACCACCGGAGGTACGCCAGCGTTCCCGTCCAGGAGCAGCGGGTTGTTTACAACAATCGGTCCAGGTACGAGTACATTCAGGATGAGGAAGGAGCGCAGCTGCATAGGTCCGCCTCGACTCGTTACGAGGTCACGGACCAGCGAATCGTGCCGAAGAGACCGGCTATGCACAGGGTCGCTCCGCAAAGCAACAACAATGCGAGATACGCCGCCGTTCCACCCGTTCAGGACTGTGAGGAACAAGGATACTGGCAGAACGATGTCAGAAACACACCTGCCAAGAAACAGATCAATACTCCCAGAGGTATAACGAGTTTTGCATAATTAACTGTTGTATCAAACTTTTTTATGTTCTTTTCAAACTTTCTTTCAGTCTTATTTTTGAAAGAAATTTTTTCAATCAACAAGTACAAAGTTGTATGATTTAATAACTATTTGCATTTTTAATTTGAATATCAAACTTTGGATTTGGAAAAGTCCAATTATTTTTTTACGAAACGAGTTTTGGAAAACAATTTTGGAATGAAATTGCATTAAATTAAATTAAATTAAATTTGAAATATTACGCAGATTTGAACAGATGTGTGTAAATCAGAACCCCGGAAAAGAGTAACGTTTCTGAGATTGATAGAGAAATCTAGTTATCATTTTTTTTAATTGATTTAATTAATGACTTGTGGGACTGAAAAAAAATTCCTGACGTTTCCTTCTTCCCCTCGCTCAAGAAATCAACATTTCAGCAGAACGGGGAAAATAAAACGAATTAATAGTCGAATTTAAATCTTGAAATTCAGATGAACGGGAGGACAAATTTAAATAATGAAATGAAACGGGAACGTTAGTGCAAGATTTTCCAACTGAATGAGAAAGTATTAGACGTAATGTCATGCAACAATTAAGTGAAGGAGAGTTTGCAAGAACCCTCACAATGGCTGATTTAATTATTACATAAAGAATCCTTTTTCGTGATCAAATTCTTTCCTTTCTAAAGTGAACTTTCAACGAGCAAAAGGAAATTCAATTTTTACACCAACCCACAAGAAAAACTCCAATTTACCCCAATTTCAATGGATTTTTGTGCTCAGCGAAAAATGTTGAAAAATATGTTATTTTTTAAAAAATCCTTGACTACGACCGCAGTGCCAGATAAAATGCCAAGTTGCGCCTATCAAGTTTCCTTATACAGTGTCAGCAGAGAAAACGACCAGACAAGAAAGAATTCTGATAAACAAGCTTGCTAAGCTCAAATGAGCTGGGGAATGAAAATAAAATGTCGTTTTGTATGATATTAAAATTCCATATAATGTTCTGCCAGGAACAGACAAATTAATTAATAAGACTTGGCGCGCTGGACTTGGATTTTACCTTTTTTCCTTGAACAATATCCCATAAACTGGCTCGTAAAATTGCTCGTCCTTGAAATGACGAAAAGTTAAAGAGTTACGAGATGCCTCGTCGCAACTCGAGCGCGGAGTATAGTTTTTAGACAATAGGAGAAGCGGTCAGTTATTCATCTTGACTCATTACAAAATAACTCGCATGGAAAAAGCATTGGATTTACGATCCCTGGATGATTATTAATCTCAATTACAGGACGTTACGCGAGTCTACAGCAAGAAGAGCCCCCAGCGCTGCCCGATCGCAATGGCCAAGACCTCCCGGCTGCACCGCGAAACAATCTTGCGACGCAAAAGCTCCATGAAATCCTAACGACGCCCAGAAAGCCCAGATCAAGGTCAGCAGAGCGGTCGCCTCGCCGCCAATACGCGGTACCTCCGACTGGCACACCGCAAAGAAGAGCATTCACTCCTAATGGCTCGCCAACAAGTACGCAATTCATATCTTTACTTCTTTTATGATCCATTCTTGGAAGAAACTGAAGAAAAAAATATTTGTCAATTTCACAGATGCGTCAAATTTAATTTCTTTTTACAAAATGTTTTTTGTCATCTTTTGTTACCAGTTTGAAAATATTTTGAAAGTTTTATAAATTTTTTCCAGGAACACCAAATGGAAGACCATTCTCGCCTTTGAGCTTGCAATCGTCGACTCCAACCAAAGAATCATCAGCAAGACGATGTTTGCCTCTGTCAGAATTTGCGACACGACCACACGATAACGGGTCAATAAACTATGGAAAATTGCGCTACTTAGATTTGCACAGTGGAGAGATGGTATCCACCCTTGACAATGGCGAGATGCATTCGAGGTTCGTAAGGATGGACAATGTTGACGCCATGAGTCTCGTGGCCACTTCACCCAGGTACCAGATTGCCCCAGCAAGTCAGCAGAGAAACGGATACCTCAATGTGGAAAATGCCTTCATCGCCAAAACAGCTGTTGTAAGTTTAATTTTAGACTTTCACGGATTATTTTTTGATTGGTTGACTGCCGGGTAACTTTCTCACTAATTGTTTGGACATGACAAACATTTTTTAACGCAAGTTTGACTGGATTTTTTTTCTTTGAAACTTCAAACCAATGTAACGTCCAGTTTAAATTTTAATCATAAAAAAATAACAATTTAATAACTAAAAAAAATGTTTAAGATTGTTCTATAAATGATGGTTAGCGATATGTGTACTTTTGAATAAATCGTAGATGCAAACTCTTTTTTAATAAGCGTAAGCGACAAAGTACTTGAGAGAACCCGTAATAATAATCCCAGGAAAATCAAACCGACACTAATAGAGCTGAAGAAAGTTTCCGAGGAGAGAAAATTAATCAGAATTTAGCGTGCAACATCTGGCGTTGCATCTGAGTGTTTTGTTAGACACCATACGAGACACTGAAATGTGTTGATTTCTCGTAGGTACCGCCGTTGTCGCCTCCCAGCAGCGAAGCCAACATCACCCTAATGAGTGGAAACGAGAAAATGGAAAGGAAAAACGCCCCTCTTTTGCTGATGCTCGTCGGGGCGCTGACATGTGGCCTCGGACTGTACTTGTCCTGGACCCAGGGACGAAGGTGAGATGCTCAATTTATCATGCTTCATGTTTGCTCCAAAAAGCCTCAACACTCAGGAAATAAATCAATACAATTTATTACTCTGGAACTAAACCAAAAAAAAAATAAAAGCTGTAACATTCGTTTTCGTTGAAAAGATTATAGTTTGTTTTAGTTTTTTTAATTCGTAACTGTTTTAAACTTTATAATCAAGTGATGAATTATTATTGATTGATGATTATTTGAGAAGTAATAAATTAATTAATTTGATCTTTGTTTTATTTTAGGTATTACTTTGACAGCGCGATAGGCTGTGGAGCATGTTGCTCTATGGCAGGGGCATGTCAAAGTCTACGTAGAACCTGGACCGGGCTAAGTTTAGCCGGACTCTCAACACTAAGTTGTGCAGGACTTTTGTTACTCGCTGTCAAAGAGCCAAGGGTTGGCACGCCACTGCATGATATCACGGCCGGAGCCCTTTGCGGTGTATCACTATTGGGAGCTGGCTTGGCTCTCCTCACACTCGCTGCTCCAAAATGCAAGATATCCAGACACCGACGAGTTCACAGCTGGATCCCACATTTTTCTCCCTGATCGGTTTACAAGATTGGACATCATTATCACAAGTTACACCAACGGATTTTCATCAAAATTAAATCTTTTTCATACACTGACGACCTGATTTCAAGAATGGTTTCTTTAAATCTTATAGAAAATAGTTTAGTTAAGAATCGATAAACGAAAAAAAAAAACGAAGAACCAAAAGATAATGAAGATGATAAACTAAACGATGAAAAAGCAATTTTTTTTAAATTGTCTTCTCAATTGTTTTCTCACTCGTTTTTGTTTTTTCTGAATTCGAATGAATGACAATTTTTAAGTTTAAGAGATCTCGTGTGGATTTTCATGAAATTCATTAGCTATCAATTTCATGAAACATTCGCCCAGACGTTTTTTCTTATTTTATTGTGTGCACCTTTTCCTTTATACTTTATAAGTCAGCTTCGCTTCGTTTCTTTTCTTTTGAGATTTTATCTTTTAAGATGAATGTGAGTCTGAGGTGAATGTTCCAGTTCGGGCCCTGCCCCAATTGTCGGTCACGTGTTGGACAAAAAGTCACGCGGATGTAAATAAAACTTGTAATTTTAAGGATCGAGCTCTGCTATACCAAAAATGTAATTTAGGTCTTTAATACTTTATTCCCTGGCCGATGATTGGGGACACGTGTACAATCGGCCATTCATTGGGCATTGACTCCAGTTAATGAACAGACGCGATGTAACTTGTGATAGGAGAACCGATCTTGTAACCCACCCGGTCTTGTTAACGAGATATTTAATTATTCACCCCGCTAAACGCAAATCGAATCAGCTCATGGTCGTCAAATTGTTCATGCCGCCGATTCAATTTGAATAATCGGTCTGATGGACAAAGTCATTAACATTTTTATACCTCCAAAAAAAAAAAAAAAAAACAACAACAAAAACAAAATAAAAAGCCCTTAATTGAGATTGATTTCATTTTCAGGTCTAGTATTTACCAAATTGACGTTTAAATAACAGTTTCTAGATTAAGCCGAAAAATTGTTTATACTCAAAAAAAAAGATTGTAAATGCGTGAATTGTAATAATTTTATATGAACAAATAAATTCAACTGAAACACTTGCATTGATTTATTCATCAATAGAAATTCCGTTAATTAATACTTAATATTGTAATGCATAACTGTACAATAATTTTAACGAGTTTCGAAGAAATTCACCACAACACTTGTCTGACAATAAATTACAGTACTTTTTGAGCGGTAAAAATATGAAAATGAATAATTTTGCATTATGCAATTCTGATTTCTGAGATAACGCTCAGAGACATGATTTCATTATTGCAATTCCTGTACACTCATCCTCTACCGTTGAACATCCCTTGAAACAATAAAATATAAATATTAATGACTCGTGAATAAAATTACGATTTTTCACCTGCAATGAAAACTTGAAACCGCTCTGTCATTCAACAAAAGAAACCGTAACCTTTTCATCAGTGTAATAGATTCGACGCCGGCGCATAGTGCAAAAATGGAGTTTAGAGACAGAAAGAACGAAAAAATATGTTTTTATTATCCAATTTAGTTTTACGTTTGTTTTATGGTTCTCAAATAGGTTTTCATGCTCGCAGATTTAGATTTTCAATTCCGTTTTCAAGAAAGTAACAACTTGCACACCGCTCTTGGGTAATTGCAAAAAAGAAAAACTGGCGGTGAAATTTTAGAAAAGCTCCAGAAAACCAAAACATCTACCAGATGGCAAATTCGACACGAAAGTAAGAACCTTAGTCTTATCTGATATTTGAAAAACAAGAAAAATGAATTTTAGTATCGGATAAATAATAAAATGTTATAATATTTTAAATTAAAAAAAAAAACATTCAAGTTTCGCTAATTTTGTAAAAGAAAGTCATAAAATACAAAAGAAGTTGTAACAGGAGGAGGAAGAGGAAAAGAGAAAAAAGAATTTAATTGGTAAGTTCACACAGCGGGGTGCTTATAACACCCCAGTCTGATTGAGGACAAAAAAGGTCTTGAATGCGAGCTAAAACAAACCCATCTTGGATAATACGTTCCCCCACTGCCGGTGCAACGACATAACTCGAGTTCCCGAGCATCTTCTTCTGGTCCGAGAGAAAAAGAGAGCGTCGTTTAGGAAGGGCTGGACGGAGCGTAGTTAGGGAAGTCGAAACAATGAGGCAGACATACGCGTTCGCAGTAATGCTGCATGCCGCGCCGAAGAATGTACCTGCGTATGTGACTTCTTGTATATGGCAGAGCAGAATTTAACCAAGTGGGAGAACCCGTGTATGATCGTTCTTCGCGGCCGCGGTCAGTGCGGAGTGAACGACCGTAAAGCAAGCGTCTGGCTCTAGTTTTGTGCTTCAACGACGGATAACATATTTAGTGGACAATTTTTTTTATCGTTTTTTATTTTATCAGTGCAATTTTCCAAGGACTTGGATTATTCATTTAAAAACTTTAACAGGTAATGTTTCTCTAAAAAAATTGTTCAAACATTTTGAAATTTTGAAACAGTGTTGTCCATTTTCTTTATTTCCTTTTTTTAATTTGTCATTGTTTAAGTTTATTTGAAATTTTACATTTTTAATACAACATTTAAATTTTAATGATGACACTGATTTTTGGATTTATTTATTTTATATTTTGATTTATTTGCTTTTCAACAAAACATTTTTTTTCTCTTTTACACCAAATTACTTTTACTTTGTTATTGAATGTTTGGTTTAAAATATGTGGTACAAAATAAAGTATCAAAAAATCTTGCAAAATAAAATTTTGGTGTTCCTTTTTTACAGCTGTGAAAAAAAGAAAGAAATTGCCGAAAGGTGTGCGCAGTTGTTTGCGAAAGAGGAAGTTCGAGGACAATAAAAATTTGTGGGTCCCTCGATCGATCGCCATTTTTGCCTGTCGTAAGTAGGTCAAACGATATACCGGTGTAAGGAACTCGGCTCACCCGAACGAGAGAGCGGCACGCCGATCTAGACGGAGACAGAAGAGGACGCCAGAGGAGGATGAAAAAAATATGACTATTGCGGCGGAGCGTAAACTTTTCCCTTCGCAGTGACTTTTTGGAGCCCCGAAATGGCGCCGGCAAGTGCAACCTGAGCGCGCAACCAAAAGCCCGTTCCGCTTGACGAACAGAATTCGTGCGCGTTGATGTGAGTGTGCAAGTGCGAGTTTTTTGAATGTGCAACCGCGTCTCGCGCCCGTGCGGAGGAGCATGCACGAGGGTAAATGTGTCAGATTCAATTGACGCGCCGACAACCTATCAATCGAAAGATGGCTAGCCACCCAACGACCTTTCTCGTGCTCGGCCTAACGGTCTTGCAATTGCTCGGTGAGTTTTATAAACGACGAGAAATCGCCTTCTGGAAGCTCCAAAAAAAAAAGAAGAACAAATATTTTCAAAAAGAAAAAAAAGTCTATGTACAATCTTGTACGTCCAAAAATTTCTATTGGTTTAGGAAATAAAGTTTCCTTTTTTATGAGCCTGGTTTCTAGTTTTTTCAATGTTTTGACTCGATTAACGAGATCTTGTTTTCTCCACGATTAGATGGCCAGATTTCATTGAGAAAAAAATACTGATGTTAGAAATAATAATTCATCGTAATCAAAAACAAACGGACAAAATTTTATAGGAAGATCATTTTTGGAGAGAAAATTTTAATTATTCGAAAATCAAACTTTCCATCGATGGGTTTCCTTTTGTTTGGGCGACCCGAGTTGATAAATTGACTCTGAAAGCCGAAAACGCTGGGAAAGTGCATATCAACCGGTGCATTTTGAAGGAAAAAGATGTTCGAATGCACCCGAGAGCCCATAATAAGGAAACCGGAATTTTTCAAATAACTCAGACAGGTTCAAACGATTTGACCTGTCCGCACGACCCTACTGGGACGTGTAACTCAGGTGTATCAATCATTTGAAGCCAACAGGAAAAACGCATCTTCGTGTTAAGATTTAACATGTCGTGATAAACAGAAATAATTTATTTTGCCATGCAACGATACTTCATTTTCATTCCTGTTATTTTATGTTTTTCGTTTTTCTGTGTTTCAATTGATTTCAATCAATTCATTATTTATTTATTTCCTATATCATCATCATTATTCTTTTATTTGAATAATTAAAAAGCGCAATTAATTTTTTTTCTCAATTATTTGAAAGTTTTTTTTTCCAATCCCTAAATTTAACTCAATTTGAAAAAAAAACTTGATAGTAATTCAAATTTGTTCAATCGTTCAAATTTAACTCAATTTGAATTACTATCAAGTTTTTTTCAAATTGATTTGATTCCAAATTCAAACTGAGATTAATGTTTGAATCAGACAATTTCATTATATGTAAAGTGACTTCAACGCTTGGCAAGCCAGCTGCAGATATTATATGATCGTACGATAAAACTTGAACGAAAATTTTAATTGTTATTTGTTGTGTTTGGTTGTTGTTTTCATACTGTAATTCATGAAAGTTCATCGGCTCGGTTGATAATTGAATAAAACCAATTAATTAGGCGCCACACGCGTTTCATCCGCTTTAATTGGGTTTTTCTGCATCACGATCCAATAACCTCGTTTGTTTTGAGTGTGAAACGCACGCAAAACCATGCGTACTATCCTAATCCATTTCCTGTCGAGCAAAAAAGCATCGCTGCGTTTTCTAAGCGAACGTAACAAACAACATCATTCGTTGATGTTTCCGCCGATGCTGATCAATTGTTTTGCCCAAGTTCATGGCTCTTGCACTTCCTTTCATTTCCTTTTGTTTTCTTGCGTCTCATCAATCAAATTGCTTCAAACCGCATTTCAACGAAATATAAAAAAATATTAATAATAATAAAAATACCAGCGAGATCAATTGAATTTTTGATGAAATATTTTAAATTTAAAAGTTTAATATTAATTTAAAAATTAATTTAAAAATAGCAAAGTCATGGTTCTGATTTGGTGTAATTTTTTTATTCGAGTGTGTTTATTATTAATTAAAATTATATAAAAAATTAGTCATATGTCATTGTTGACTAGTAAATGAATCAATTTAAAAAAATAGAAATCGTTAATTGGATTCTAATGATAATCAAAAAGTAGTGTCTCGCATAGATCGCACTAGCCTAATAGAAAAACGGTAACAAGAGGCATGAGAGAAAGCCTTGCGTGACGCAAATGTAAACGCAAACTCAGTAATGTCCATCTGAATGGCAAACACTTTTACGTTTGGAAAATAAGTGTCCGGTTTTTTCTCTGACGCACTCGTTCGTTTCTTGCATACCAGTGAAATCTCTCTTTTATAGCCAATTCAATGCGCAGCAAACTATCTCGTCACAGATGACACCAGTTTGCAATCAAATTCTCTTTCTCGAATGTTGCTCCATTTCAGTTTCAACAATTTGAAATTTCACATTTTGCGAACATTTTTTCGAAAATTTAATTTTTTTATTTAAATTGTTTTTTTTATGAAATTAAAATAAATTAAAAGTTAGTCGAATCTAAAAACTTACTCGATAATCCAGAAGTCCGTCGGGACGTCCTCAGCTATGTTGTCACTACTAACGTTTTAACTTACTACGTTTAAACTGATAACTAATATATATGTAACAAACTTTTTACGATTATACTTAACGTCGCGACCCGATTAAAAAATAAACCGATTGCATGGGCCTCGCGATGACCGATGGGCGGCCAGGCAAAATCCCTCTCGAAACTTGGTTCTTTCGGTAATAACCAAGGAGGGAACCGCGAAAACTCTTGGGCCCCGCGAAACCCGATGGGCGACCAAGTACACTATAACGGTAATCCAACTGGTAATCCTATGGCAATCCTGTGAAAATCCTGGTAATCCATGGTAATCCTTAGAAATTTTATGGTAATCCTAAAGAACATTCTGCAATGTTGTCAATTGCACATCACTTTCACGCGTTACTTTTTTCGGTTGTAAATGATGTATAAAAATTATATATATTACTTTACGGCGCGGCCCGATTAGACAATGAATCGATTGCGTGGGCCCCGCGACGACCGATGGGCGGCCAGACTAAATCCCTCTCGAAACTTGGTTCTTTCGGTAGTAACCAAGGAAGGAACCGCGAAAATTCTTGGGCCCCGCGAAACCCGATGGGCGACCAAGTACACTTTAACGGTAATCCAACTGGTAATCCTATGGCAATCCTGTGGTAAT